>JAGXOD010000053.1:732500-872500 GCA_020368025.1 Brachyhypopomus occidentalis
AACTCGTGATACAGGATGAGTTACAGCAGTCAGCCATTCCAGTGATGGTTCAGGTCAGCCGTACCTGTATCAGCTGTGTCTGCCTTTCTTCCAGGTTGCCCCTACCATCAAGGCTAGAATGATGGAGTATGGGACTACCATGGTAAGCTACCAGCCACAGGGAGACAAGGTCAATTTCTTCCGCATGGTCATCTCCAACCCGGCTGCCACCTTCGAGGACATTGACTTCCTCATTGAAGAGATCGAGCGACTGGGTCAGGACCTGTAAGACTCAAAGACATCACATTCTCATGTCCCTAGATGGATGAAATGTTTGTTGTGAATGTAAGGTAATTTGTTTTGTTTTTTTTTGCTCTCCTTCAGATAATCTAATATAGGCAAACACGTTTTTATTTTTAAAAAAACGACGTAAAGATATTTAAGTATCGTAGCACTGTTGTGGACGTCTTGGTCCGAGGCCCTGTAAAAGTGTTCATGTCTGCTCGTGTCTGTTAGCATAGCTGATGTAACTTTACACGTGTTTGGTGCGAGCGTGAAGAATCATATTCTACAATACCGTGCAATAGGTCGTCCATTACGTTATATCTATTTGATTAGTCATTCTAAGTGCCGAACATTACAATATAGATATAAGAATGAAGGTGTTTTATTGATATAGTATAGTATTATGGCTGACCTCAGCTCTGAAAGCTGCCTTTACAATCACAGGCAGCATTCCAGTGTTTTCATGTTTTGTATGGATATGAAAAATGTGAAAATGCGAAATACACAGGGTACCCAGTCTTCTTTAGCACTGTAGTGATTAATGCCTGCAAACACAAAGTCTGCATGCTGGACTTTGTGGGGGTTTTTTTGTGTAGGAAAAAGTAAGAAAACAGACCTGTATATCTGGAGCACAGAAAGCGTATCCAGAACAGACAGCAGGAAGGCTGTTTCTGGGCCAGGAAGCAAAGGCACTTTATTCACAGTGGACAACAGATGTGCTTTATCTAGAGCCCACAGCAAATCTATTCATAGCTGAAAGCAGCTCGGAGTCTGTTCTGAGCTGTGTCTAGAGCCGTAGAGCAGGCTTATCCTACAGGCAGTAATGGAAGAGCGCCTATCCAGCAGTGAGTAGAAAAAAACATTAGCAGATTCAGTTAAAGAAAGTTGGCAGATTCTGGCCCCACAGGGCCAAATTATTAACATTAAGAATAAATCTCTGGATTTGCAAAATCTAACTCAGCATCCAGAGCACACAGTAGAGTTTGTGTCTAAAGCAAACAGCAGAGTAGCTGTATGTAGAGCAAAGCACAGAGAGGTTCCTTCAATTCTGTCGAACTAGAAGATCTGCAGTATATTCATACGCAAAACATCAGCCGGCAGTTCAGTATTCCAGTCTCATTGCAGGAGTCTTCTAAACATCTGTTAAAGCTAACAGATAGCTAAACATCTGTTAAAGCTTACTTTTACTGAAATAATGGCTCTGTACAGTTTAATTCAGTCTCTGGCAATGAATTGAACTCTTAGTAATATCACTAAAAATGTGGATAAACACTACTGCATTTAGTCCAATATTTTCATCTTTATTCCATCACTCCTATTTAAATACTCTTTTTATAGTTCAATGCGGTATATGATCAAGAATAAGCAGCTGCTTTGCCTTTAGGTGGTAGAAATGTGTCGTCTCTGGGTAGCCATGTTTGTCCCAGTAAAGTCAAAAGCGTCTAATGACCTGATCTAGAGTGGAGAGCGGGCTGTCCAGAAGAGAGGGGAGCTCATTCTGGAGCACTTAGGTCAGCGTCTGTGATCTAGGCATTGGGGCCAGTGTTATCTAGAAATTCCAATGGAAAAAATGACACAATAAGGCTGTTCCTGATCATGATTTATAAATACTTTTAAGATATTCTTGAGTAAGTATATATCTATGTGAATACATTCATGTAATATATATATAAAAGAGTCTATTTGTGAAGTAAAGTATTATTTTCTCTATTCAAATAATACCGCCTAATTGTAGTACTATGCTTATGTGAACTTGACTTGTGTACACGTTGATTTTGTTTACCTGAGAAGATATTTATGTGAAGCACAAGGCTTTAATTGAACTAAAAGCACACTGCATTTTGAGATATTGGCAAAATGATTTTGGATTCCTCTGATCAGCATGAAATTCCAGTAATTATGGAAACCCATTTCTGAACCGAAGTCGGTTGTCTTTGTGTCCAAGTGATATACTTGAACATCACGTGCCAGTCTGTATTTCTGTGCATTTGTAATTGTATTGCCTTATTATTTGTCGCCAGTATTGTCTAGTTCTCCTCAAGAGGAGTTTGTGCACTTTAGATTCTGTGTAAGATTACCTGTCTAATGGTTATTCCTAGTCCAGCTGTTTTCTGAAGATGTGGTTTGTCTGAATGTTGAACTGCTTTGGGCGTCTGGCCGAATGTTCAGGTGTGATGTCTGAACGTGCTGCCATCCAGTTGCATTTGTACTTCCAGTATTTGCTAAAAACGATGCCTCCGCCTGTACCCTTAACTTTACCAAAATGGGCAACGGATCTTTTCTTCCCCCTGATGTGAGTGTTCTGTCTGTCCATGTGCCGAACCGGCAAGCTTACTGTGACACCCCAAAAATGCAGCTGAGCTTATGAGAAGCATTAGCAAACCTCCCTGCAGTGTGTGGTCGCGGTGGTCACCGTGGTTACAGTGGTCACGGTGATCGCCGTGGTCACGGGGCTTGCAGCATGTCCTCTCTTTCCTTGCTACTGCTACTGTTGCTGCTAGCGGGCCTGCTCTCTTTTGCACGTGCATGAACGCCTTTGCTTCTCCAGCTTGTGAACTACAATCCCAGATATCTAGTGTTGCTCTGTGTTAGCTTTAGTGACCAATGTATAGCTTAGCTTTAAATGTAGCGCTTTGATGCTAGCAGCATTGCTCTGTGTGGTTGCAACGCTTTCTGAATATATAAATATATATCCGCTTAGCAAGCATGCTATGTGTGGCTAGAAGTTGTCTGCTTCGCTGATCTAACCTCTATCTATCTTTCTGTCTCTTGCTTCTCTTGTTTGATGCAGCTATAATATTAGTGTGTGTAGTCTCCAGCATGCCTCTGTGTAAGAACCTTCGTAGTCCTAGACTCTACCTCTGTTGCTCTCTTTCGGCCTTTCTCTCTATCTCTGTGTGTCTCTTTCTGAAGCTTTGCTCCTGTTAGCAGCAATTAAACCTTTAAGGACAGTGTGAGGTTCCTGTGTCATGGCCGCCCACCACGTTCAGAGAGCCTGGTAATCTATAGCTGTATGCTTCTCCTCATCTTACTGGACAGGGTTAATACCGGGGCCATTGCCTATTCTTTTCTTCTTAGCTAAAATACTGGTTAGAAGTTGTACGTGTGTCTGTGAAACAGAATTCAGAGGACGTTTATAAGCTAGTGTTTCAGACTGTAATTCGGCGTGTCAGACATCAGCCTCCAGTTTTCGCAACAATTGCTGTATGTGACCTTCCTGAGAAATCACAAATAAATATTCTTGCGAAACATGTTGCTCTGGTTTGTGTAAGCATCATTGTAGTCAAGGACTATCTTACCCCCATGCCCACATGGTCTCAATTTCAGAGCTCTGCACTGCACAGACTGTCTCCCTTTTGAAACCAGTTGAAGGAATTCTAATTCTGCAAAGCAAACAAAACAGACAATATCCAACTAAGAAACAACCGTACAAAAAAGAAAGAAAAATCAGCTAGAATTTGGGATTGCGGTCACTGTGTTTCAAGGAACCATCTTTTCTTGATCATAGTGTGTCATATCCGCTTTCTCTTTGGCATATCTCATCCTCCATCCCAAAACAAAATGGGAGATTGTTTAAATCAAAATAAAATTATGCTTCATGGTGTGTAAAGTTGTAGGAGGGAGGTTTTCCCCATGGGCGATGCTTCAGTGGATCTGGTGGAGCAGAGCAGTGCTTGGAGAGGATCACTCCTCCCAGACTCTCAGACTCCCTACACTAAGCCTTATGTAGCTCAGTCCAGAGTCCAGGTCTGCTGTGGGGAACACACACTCTCTCACCCTTTCAAAAAAAAAGCTCAGTGAAGGATAAGTACCAGTAGTCTGATGCTTTAGTTCAGTCATTTCACCAGTAAGATAAAAGCACTTCATATGCACTCACAGAAAAACACACCTCTTATGTTCCATTATGCAGAGAAGTTCATTGGAGTTTCTGGAAGTCAAATGGTCTTGAACTGCAGATTTGTTTTGTTTTTTGTTTGTTTTTTTCAAAACCACTGCAGTGCTGTTTGTTATGAATATCATCAACATGAATCTGAGTTTCTTCCATCATTAATATGATTCATGCTTTGGATGTGTGTGGTTGAACATTTTCACAGCAGTGTTCTCCAGCAGTGTTCTCCAGCTCTCACTCAGCAGTTCATGGTGTGGACGAGCATTTACAAACACAAGCTGTATATACATGAACCGGCAGTGTATTTCATTTGATTTACTAAAATGTTATATATGTGTGTAACTGATATATGTGGCTGCACTGTGAAGTGGACCTCCCATGACAACCAGGCAGCAGTGGACTTAATAAGAGAAGATAAATTCGACACCTGTGCCATTTTGCCAAGATGAATGATAATGTGACAGTGGATGTCTTTTTATAAACTAGACACAGTAATTGAAATTGCAACCATTACATGACCCGCTGGAGTGTGAAAGCTATGAAGTGGTGCAGACTGAGTTGCAGTGAATTAAACAGTGATAATGTGTCCCAGTGTAGGAAAACTGACTTTCCCCAGCAGGGGGCACTCTCTTCTCAAGATTGTGGAGGACCACCATGAAGTTTCTTTTGTCCCTGTTCAACGCAGGTTACCTCTGTAGTTTAATGCTAATGTACAGAAGTAAATGATTATCTTAGCGAAACATGACTCCTCGTTCACACCTTGGCTCTACTTAGGCTGGTAATGTTTGAGTGTCCATGTGACGATGACAGTTTTAGTAGAGGCTTTGCTCTCAGTCCTTAATTCCCACAACATCATGAAGCACTTCCAGATGCAGACATGCCATGTGTCCCATCTCCTCAGCTCTGGTAGTTCAGGAAGTGGGAATTTCTTGCTCTAAAGACAACTGATCCCTCACTTGTGGACGCAGGGGATTCTGCATAATATACATAATATTCAGTGTAAAAGCATAGTGCCATGTCATAATCACTTGAACACTAGATCTGCTTGATGCGTGATGCTGGCAAACACAGATGTGTGAGTGGTCATTGTGCAGTAAGGTTTGGTAATGGTGACTGTGATCATGCCCTGACATGATGCAGAGGTGTTTTGTAAGTATTATATACTGCTCAAAAAATAAAGGGAGCACTAATATAACACCCTAGATCTCAATTAATAAAATATTCCAGTTGAAAATCTTTATTACATAGTGGAATGTGTTGAGAACAAAAACAAATTAATCAATGTAAATCAATATTATTATCCCATGGAGGTCTGGATTTGGAATCATACTCAAAATCAAAGTGGAAATTCCTCAAGAGAAGTTAAAATGAGGCTCAGTAGTGCGTGTGGCCTTCACGTGCCTGTATGGCCTCCCTTCAACGCCTGGGCATGCTCCTGATGAGCCGGAGATTTTCTCCTGAGGAATCTCCTCCCAGACCTGGATGAAAGCGTCAGTCAACTCCTGGACAGTCTGTGGTGCAAAGTGGCATTGGTGGATGATGTCTCAGATGTGCTCGATTGGATTCAGGTCTAGGTAACGGGCAGGCCAGTCCATAGCATCAAAGCCTTCATCATGCAGGAACTGCTGACACACTTCAGCCACATGAGGCCTGGCATTGTCATGCATCAGAAGGAACCCACTGCACCACCATATGGTCTCACAATGTGTCTGAGGATCTCATCCCGGTACCTAATGGCAGTCAGGGTACCTCTGGCTAGCACATGGAGGTCTGTGCCGCCCTCCAAAGAAATGCCTCCCCACACCATTACTGACCCATTACCACCATTTTGCCTCCCCATCACCATTACCATCATTTTGGATTGGATCAGTCCCTTGTGTGATCTTTTAAGGGCTTTATGCCATGAGATGAATCAAGGAAAACAGTTTTTTAAAGTAAATAAAGTTGCTGGTGTAGTGCTGGCTGCTCTGCTGTAGTTACCCATCAGGTTTAATGTGTCCTAGCAACAGAAACACTCTACAGTGTATATCACACATGCATGTTATCAAGTGATGAAGAAACCGGTCTGAGATTTGTAATGGAGTTGGAAGGAAACCCCACTCTCTGATTACAAGGGCAAACGGCTTCTGAAAGTTTCCATGAGGTGAAGGAGCGCACCCATTGGACCATATCCAGTTACATCCACTCATATATTGATCCAAATCAATGAGTGTTGCATTGTGAAATAACTTAGATTAATGCTGAAATAAGCTGGAATGTTTAATAAGCAACTTTGCACCCTGTTACAACCCCATGTTGACACGGGTCTAGGTATGGGTGTAGGGCAGTAGCATAGGCGCAATGGATGAGATGTAATAACATGAAAACCAGGCGGATACATTATCAAATCTTTACTGCGCGATGGAGGATTGCAGAAAAAGCTTGGTGCACACAACACTGGACAGTCGCACCCAAAAATATAAATTAATAGAACTATAAACCAACCAAGGAAGAGCTACAGACGGCACCAAAGAAAAGAAACCATCAAAACAGGCTACACTAAGCTAACAGAGCAGTTACCTCCTGACCAACTGGAAATAAAAGATGTACCTCCTACTCTGATTAACCTAAAACAAAAACATATATGAGGTGCCAACTACTACACTGGTGTTCTTAACCAATCATACCTGCAAATCAACTAAGCTCTTCTCCATTTGCATGAAGAAGAAGAAGAGCTTGGAGAAGAGCTTGGAGAAGAGCTTCTCTTCTCCAAGGTGGCATTTTGCTCACTCTAATACTGTGCTGCTCCACCTTTTGGAGTGTATACAGCAGTCACCTTTCACCTCATTCACTGACCTGCAGTTGACCAGATATCAGAGAGGAAGTGACAAACTAAACCCAATATTACTTTCAGAAAACCAAAATAGTCAGTTGGTCCAAAGATGAAGCCATCTGCTGATGTTATCCAGTGGTGGAACGTTTATATGTGGTACTGTTGCGGAGAGCTTAGCTTTTGCCACAGGCAACCATGCAAACCAGATGTTTCAGTCAGCCTTTGTATGTCTTCCCTGTTTTAGAGTACTGCGTTCAGCACCATGAAGCTACCATTAATCTACTGCTGTGTCATTCTCAGGGTGTACGGAATCTTTGCATCGGCAGGTCTGTGTCTGCCTGAAAGAACAGCCCAGGTCAAAGGTTAAAGAGTAATACTGACCTCTGGGGCAAGTTAAAATCCCTCAAATAAGGCTTTGTTCTTTGAGCCTGTTAACATAATTGTCCTGATGGTGATGGTGGTCCAGTACACTTCTTTATCAGTCTAACGTAAATATCAAGGATTCCTAAACAGGCTTTGTTTGGGTGGAACTACAGCAGGCTTTGTTTACACGGCAATGTTGACTCCTACTCGGACAGCTCTCGGCAACGTACATAAGCCAGTTTGCATGAAGGCCATTTTGAAAATATTTCATCTCGCAGTGCCTGCAGGAGGACGTAAGAGGCATTCGGGTTTGATCTCTGCGGTCTGGAAGGCCACCGAAGGGACACACGATTGCAGTCCACACTGCTAACCCACCAGCAGGGCTATGGGCCACACAACAACTCCATTTTTCTGACCTGGGTTAAAGCCATTTTAAGACACTGCTTTTAATTCCCTCTGAGGAAGATAAAACTGTGAAATTGTGAATACTGAATAACAGACAGAAGGAAGACGTGTAACTGTTTTTAATAGCAGCTAAAACAACTATTGATGTAATTCAGTCAAAACAAGCAGATTGCTGGCAGTAGGTTGGTTCAATATGGTGTGTCATGTGTGACATGTGGTGCCCTGGCTAGTGGCTATGGTTCTGCTTTTTCAAAGTCAGTCATTCATGCTGTTTAAAATTACCTTTCGATAACACCGTTTTGAAAGTGTATGTGTACGTGGATGTGTGTTCATGCATGAGTTCATGGACTATCAACAGTGATCATGACAGTGTTCATACTCTACTGACAGTGTTCATGGCAGTGTTCCTACACTACTGACCGTGTTCACACACTACTGACGCTGTTCATGACAGTGTTCATTCATTACTGACAATGTTCATGACTGTTCATACACTACTGACAATGTCCTTACACTACTGACAGTGTTTATACACTATTGATAGTGTTCATATATTACTGACAGTGTGCATACACTATTGACAGTGGATTTCTCTTTGTGCACAAAGACCTGCTGGTGCTTTTCTTTATAGATCTGTAAAGGCAAGTAGGAGAGATGGAGATGTGGATGGAGATCAGGAGAGAGAGCGGAGGGGGGGGGGGCTAAATGAGAGATGAGGAGGTGAGAAGGAGGAGGAGAAGGAGGGAGGGGTGGGAGAGGGAGGGAGAGAAGAGCATTCTGCTGTAATGAGGGAGTGGTGTTGCCTTCTCCATTTGTTTTCCTTGTCCTGTTGCTGTGATCAACTGAGTTATCGTTTGCATTAGTGAGCAAGCTTCATGACTGATACTGAGGTTCTGAAAATCAGCCAGCTAAAGGCTTTATGCTTCAATGATTAACCCGTGTTGTCTCTCTCAGATTACTCTGCTGCCTGTCAAGCAGTCAGAACACACTAAGAAAAAGTATCTGCAGGACTCCTTATTATTACACAGACAGCCATTTCTCATTCATGTTCATGTTTACAAAAAAGTGAACATTTTTTTATGAAAATCGCTTTAGCAGGTAAATGTTGCTCGTCTTTGCTCTTTGCTCTCATCTCCATTGCCTATATCAGCATAACGCTAAAGCAATTTTTTTTAATCACTTCATTGGAATCATAGCCATAATAATTCTGTTAATAATTAGGTTGACTTTAGTGCTTGAGTTACTTTAGTTTAATATTAGTTCCACAGGAGTGAACAGGTCCCCCCTGCTGAGGCCCACAGGAGACCCACGCAGAGATAAGCAGCACTACAGTCAGCATCTTTCAGCCGAAGGGCCCGACTCGTCTCTGGGGCAGGGAGGGCCAGTGGGAGCTCATGAGCAACACAGGGAATCTAAGTCTAGATTTTTATCATTACAGATGTAACAGTAATCATCATATTTCTGGAATTTCCAGAATAACACTTTATCTATTTTTATAGTGATGTTAAAATTTATCACATGATAAGGAATTCCTATGACTGTTTTCATCTTCTCCCTTCGGTCTGCTGTCTCTCCTTCAGCTCTTTCCTCTTTTTCTTTCTTTCTTTCTTTCTTTCTTTCATTCTTTTTCTCCTTCTTTCTTCATCTGGATACATTGTGCTGATCACATTTGCTATTCACTATGACACATGTGGAACTGCACACACTCCACACCTGCTTTTAATTCCCAGCACACACACACACACACACACACATTGCGAAGGCACTTCACAACCAGAGAGTTTGGCCTCTCATTCAAGTCCTATTACTTTGGCCTAACCCTGATTCTTTTCCCGTTCGAGGAATAGCTTTATAGTGCTTAAATATTTTTTAATAAAGTATCAGAACAATTAAATATTGTTAAACATTTAGGCATGAATCTTGGTGATTTGGGATGCTATGGTAAAAACTGATGCAGCACTAGCCAACAGACTGCCAGGACTCATGGTGCTTTTCCACTAGATCATGAATGTTGGCAACAACTCTATAGGCTGATTTTACAGACAGACAGTCCCTGTCCCTAGACATAAGTGGCTTTCAACAGACGGGCCTCAACCTCATTTAAATTATGAGCCTCAGTAATTCAGTTTACATCTGTCTAAAAACATATAGTACAATTTAGTCTTAATTTGCCCAAGACGAAGCAGAGTCCCTGTAAAACGTGCCAGACTAAATTAGCTGCGGTTCTAGGGGCCCTGAGGAGTATTGTGTGAGACTTTGATGCTTCCTGTGGGTGGGGCATGACACCTGGGAGCCTGATCACACACCTGGGAGCCTGATCACACACCTGGTCCAGCTTACTGTGGGCTTATTAATTAGCAAATCAGTTGATCTGAATCTGTGTCAGAGATTGGAAACATTTGCCGTGTTACTCCATGGTTACTCCATGCTGGTCTTAGCACCTGAGCTGGTCCATATTTTAATAGTATTATATACAGAACTGGCTGTAATGACTACTTAAAATTAGTATTATAAAGTGGGTCTGGAAGTTTCTGGAAGGCACCTGTTTTAGTGCAGATCTCAGCTGCTGAGTGGAATACAGCAGAAGACGTCGTGTTCACCTTGTGTCCTATGGCAACATTTCCTCCCAGTAAGGTGTGTTCAAACCACAGCTGCTGAACATTAACAGAGACCCAGCTCAATTAAGTGCTTTCACTGGACTCTGTGCTAAGCAAATGATGGAAAAACAGCTTGTTTGGTCTTAAGCAACAGATCAAGACTGCATCTGAAATTGTACCCCATTCCAGGGTTAGATGGTGCAGAACAGCTGCAATTTCACCCCAGTCCAACCCTTGTCTGCCCTTTCTCTGCATGTCTGCACTCCATCTGAGCAATTCGCTCTGTGCTGCAGAAGTAGAATAAAAAAAACACTTCAACAGATTCTGGCAAAAATAGATATACATTTTATTTAGGTTATTTTATATAAAAGACCACTCTTCCTTGTACAGTTCTGCTTTTTTGCAGGATGAACAAATTAGCAGTCAGTGCTGAGCACAAGATTATGTGAGCAGTCGGAGAGACAGGGTTTGTGATCATGTTGGGGAGCAGACCACATACAGAAGTAATGAAGAACTGCATGCAGACATAGCAACAGGGCAGCCATGTTCACTGGAGCACACCACCCAGCCAGAGACAGCACATGGTTAAGACACCATGTTTACCCAACGCAGGCAAAAAGGTTACATCCTGTGCATGTGCTTCCCCATTTAAATAACAGCAAGAGCACACAACACACAAATTGTATTTGCTTATATAAATATTCATTATCTAAATACTTTATGGGGATACCAGTATGTATAAAGTGTCATTATAATGTAAAATATGTTTGCATATTTAAGCAAAAAAAAGATAAATAATTTGAATGACTAAGTTTTAACAAGACCCATTCCTGTACAATGTTGTGTGGACTACAGTATAATACAAAGTGCAGAGTCATGTTCTATAAGCATATTGACATGATTTCCAGCTCTGTCCACTTCTCTCTCTCTCACACACACACACACACACACACACACACACAAATAGACATAAAAACAAACCAAAGACAAAACATTCTCCCCCTCAGGAAAATTGGTCACTGTTCAACCAGCCGAAGTACCTGGCAAGTTATCAGTACTTGTTTGAATGTTTAGCTAACATTTCACCAAGAGCAAAGCGCTTTAACCTTCTTTTGCATCTTCATGTGAGTGTGTCAAACCTAAAACAAATCTCACAAGCAAAACACATAACAGGGCTAAAATGACCAAAAAAAGTCTTCACAAACAAATTTAAAATAGCATATCTGCATATTCTACATTTACAAATATTCAGACTGCTAAACATTCGTTCAGGTTTGTTCAGGTAAACCATTTCTGAAAGCACCATATTTTTTTTTTAGAAAGCACCTGTCAAAAGCACAAACCATAAGCCAGTGGTGATCAAGCAGTCACCCAGAGAATAGAGATGCCAGTTCCACCCTCATGAGTGATCTGGTTGATCCGCCCGCGAACGCAGTCCAGCGTGACATAGATGGCGGTACCGTTCTGAACTTCAAAGGACACCCTCACCCCAACACTGGCCCACTCACTGCCCTCAGGCATGTGACCCCCGACCTGCTGAGCCAAAAGAGCAGAGGGCGCCCCCTGCTGGCCTTGCCGGTGCAGCGCCAGCTTCACTATACTACAGGAGTGGATGAGTTTCACATTCAGGGCCACGTTGGCAGTTCCGGCTTCTCGGAACACAAAGTTTCTGCGGGCGTGGGGCTCGCCCGTGCCCGCCAGCCGGACGTGCTCGGCAGCTGGACCCACCTGCTGGAAGAACAGGGCTCTGTTCCGGACAGCGCCAGACGGTAGGCCTGTCCGGCACACAGTGGCAGCAAGGGAGGATGAGACGCTGGCAGGGATCCAGAGCAGACTGAGCAGGCTGATCCCGGAGCTGTCGCCGAAGTAGCGAATGTTGCACTGGGATGGCGTGAGGACCTCAAAGTTCAGCCAGTCACCCGCACCCACGGCAGTGGAGGCGGAAAGAGTGACCGACGTGTCCCGGTAGTTGACCCCGGACTTGAAGGAGCGTGCCACCTCCTGGTTGCTGCCGTTGGTGTTGACGTAGGCGACTAGCGAGAACCCTTCGCGCACGCAGGTGTGGCCCATGGCGTAGAGCGCCTGCTGCAGGACGAACTTCACCACCCCGCGCTCCGTGAAGCGCACGCCGCGACTGTCATGGGTCAGCGCCACCACATAGGGGTCGGAGACGGCCGTGACGCGGAACGCCGGCCGGTAGTTGCTCTGGTAATGGGCGGCCGTGGACGTGTGGGCCGTCATGGCAACGGCCCCGGTGTCGTGCGAGAGCCAGAGCAGGCTGAAAGCAGAGGCTCCCAGCTCATACAGCTGCAGGTCCCTGCTCTGGTTGCAGTGCTGGTTGGAGCTCTTCAGCACCAGTGACAGGGTCTGGTTGGGCTCCACCTCGGCTGCCGCGCTCAAACTCACCCCCTGCACATGCTTCCTCTCCGGCTGCTCCACCCGCACACCGCTGAGGTCGCGACCTTCCTCCTCGCTACCGTTCAGCCGCACGCCCACCTGCAGGAAGTTCCGGCAGCTGTGCTTCAGGGCAAAGTTGTGGTCCATCCAGAGCAGCCCGTGCTGGAGCAGAGCGAGGGAGCCGTCGCGGCCGGCCAGCAGCTCGGCCGCCTCCCGCCCCCGCACGTTTAGCCGCAGGCCCGGAAACACGCCGCCGCTTCTCGCCCCGGCAGGGGGCAGCGTCACCGAGGCTGCCCATGACTGCGACAGGATGTTCTCGGAGAGCAGGCCGCACACGGCGTCACCGGTGGCGGTGCAGGGCATGGCCGTCGGCCCGCCGTCGCAGTCTGAACACGCCTGGCACTCCTGCAGCTCCTGGTTGTAGAAGTACTCGTGGCCACACAGGCCGGTGGAGATCTCTCTCTCGGACACACCCAGGCACCGGAACCCGCCTGCCCACACAAGCACAGGGCGCGCGTTAAAGGACTGCTGCAGCTCATGCTGCTAAAGCGGCCAAAGCTATTTAAGGCCAATTAGCATTATGCAAATTAGACCAGGCTTATTGGTTCAAAGGTAGTTTACACTTATAATTAGCCATTGTGTCATTTTGGGACACTGGTTTGAAACCTTGGTTTGTTTGTTTTGTTTACCTGGCGTATTGAGACATTTCACTCGCTCTCCACACAGGTTTGGGATCTCCAGGCACTCATCCCTGTCCTGGATAATAATAAAACATTTTTTCTTATTGTTATAATGAACAGATCAGCCTTCTACAATGTAAGCCTATTCCTCCTCTAAAAATGTGTTTATAATCGAAGACAAAAGATTAATAAAACACAGATTACTAAAATCTGCTATTGGGGCCAGGTTCTGCCTTTAAAAATGTACCTTTACCTTACATCTAGTTAAATACTATTAACGTCACACTGTAGAAATCAGCATTGGAAATGAAAGCAGGTTCAGATTCCCTCATAATACCTGACATATCCTGTCAGCGTTGGGTGAACACTGGGACACCAGAAAAAACCCTGGCGGGCACATGGTGCACCTCTCACACTGGGGCGGCTGCCTCTGCACGTCACAGTACTCTTCAGGGTCGCAGGCGCTGTGGCAGGCCAGCAGGGGGCGATCGGTGTCCCCAGCCACGTCCATCACCTTGGTGTCCACATCCATTTTGTGGACGGCGTAGGATTTCTGCAGGTGGCTGCGTGCTTGACTCTGCAATCCTGCCAAGTGGCTCTCGAAGTAGCTCTGCAGCTCCCCCTGCAGGCCCTGGAAGGACACCTGCTTGACGGTCTCGGAGAGCAGGCTGTACTGCGCCTTGACCACGTCCATCTGCTCATACATGCGCCTCTGCTGTTCTAGGATCTCGTGCTGTTGGGACAGCAGTGCCCCCTGCTGGTCGACCAGTTGCTGCTGCAGCTCGCGGATCACCAGCTGCTGTGCACGCAGAGCCTCCACCAGCTTCTCCTGACCTTTGGCCAGCTGCAGGTGCAGGACGAGCGCATCCTCTGAGGGAACCTCGTTCTCTCCTGGAAAGCAGCAGATGACAAAGACCCAACTCTCACCAGAACACAGCACAGACATCATCAGAAACCCAAATCTCCCTCAGAGACAGAGCACTTACTCACTCTCCACTGTGGAAAACAGTACAGACCCACACACACACACATCACCACAAAAACAAACCCAACTCACACAGACGCCATTACAGAGTCTCGTTGTTTTCTGGATTCCTATTCCCAGCCCAGACAGGCCACGTAACATATCCATAACTTCCACAGTACCTCCAATTTTAGCCCCAGCATACAGTGGCAACACTAGCCTCAGTCTCCATTGGAAAAAAATAAGACAGTCATTAGTGACGCTTGTCTGTCCTGTGATGGAGACAACCTTATGGCCCCAGTTCTCTCTACAAGACAGACAGTATTACAAACCCCAGTCTGTCCTGTGATGAAAAAGACAGCAATGCGGTCTATGTATTCTGCCCCAGAGCAGGCCACTGACAGCAACAATACACATCTCAGTTAGCAGCGAACATCACACACTCCTCACCTTCCTCAAGACAGTTCAAGGACAACATTACAACTCAAGGGCACAAACCACCACCTCTCTCTGGTTTGTTTCCCCTCAGTCAATACAGAAGAACTTAAGAGATTTTTGGCATGCTGATAAATATTTGGACATTGTTTTTTCTAAACTCGTAAGGAAGGTGCAGACCCTGGTGTTTATAGCACTGTCACCACTCCAGACTCAGCCCTGCCCTTGTTATTGGCATACACAGCCTGAATGTATGAGATTGTGTGTTCTGATATATACATATTATAACGAATTTGGTCTCAGACAAAAGTCATTTCCCCCTCTTCCTCTTCCTACAATTTGAGGCTATGAAAGTATGGAATGAGATCAAAGCAACTCAAATATTCTAGACAGATGACTGCCAGAAACTGTCTTTCTTCAGTAATATAACGTGCTTTCCTGTGTAGCTTACCAGATGTGAAGGGCTATATGGATAATACTACTTGTTTTTCAATTACACATTGAAACGTTTGTTTAGGCAGTTTGTTGCAACAAAATTAAGTATATACGGACCAGAATGAGTATGTATTTTCCAAAACTTAACATTACCAATCCTCTCTCTCTAAGTCATGTCTGGGGAGCCAGACAGGGTTCGCGAAGCTCCCAGACAGCTGGAACCACTGTTTCACTTCACCTGGTTTGATGTCACATGTAAGTTGTACTCCCAATGGCGCGCCGCCGAGGTCCGACGCAGGATATCCAATGTCCGGAAATTCCCCCAGAAACTGAGCGGCTCTATCCGGCATATGGATGAGAGTAGGCTGGCCACTGGCGGCGTCTTCGGCCCCAGACACGCACCCGTCTGCCAGGCAAGGTCTGGGTCTGGGCTTTGGCCGTATCCTCAAAGGCAGTCTGCACTCAATCCCTTTGCATTCTCGGGTGTCGTTAATGGGTTGAGGTGGTCTTTTAGTGGTAAAGCAATCTGCTCCGACACACCCGGGACCGAAAACTTCAGCAACGCGCATCCTGACAGCTTCTCTAGCGTGGTCTCCCGACCGCCCGTGCTGTGACTGAAGAGTGGCACGAGGCTCCGACACATCAGCCGAGGGGGAGTTGGAGAGCGCGTGCTGATAGTTCGGAGCAACTGGTACAGTTCTGCTGTGTATTGTCGGGTTATACTGCCGCGGTGGTCTGGACGACCTGCCTCGTGGACAGTGCGTTCCAGAACAGGGTCTCGGGTCCCCCGTCTCTCCCGCGTAGCACTGCGTCCCCTTGCATACCTCTGCGACACTCTCCGAAATGATATACGGCGACAGTAAACACGACACGAACAGTAAAGTCCTCACGGGCGATGACATTTTAAGTCATCAATCTCTCTAAATAAATGGGAATAAAAAATTCACACAGTCACACAACTGAGATAATTGAGAGTACACCAGCACCAAATGAGGACCCCAGGGAGACCGACTGGATTGAGGATTCTTTAATACGCTCCCATCTGAGTTAATAACACTATAAACAAAAATACATTTAGCGTCTATTTCGAGGCGGTTTCCGATATTCGATTATTAATCCGGCTGATCAAAACTCATTCCTTTCTTTCGCTCATTGAAAAAAACTATTTCGTTTGCTGAGTAGCCTACATCAAGTTATCCACGGGACATTACCTGCTGCTCTCTTCAGTGATGTCGCTTTGCTGTCGGTAAGTCAGTAAAAATATACACAGAGCGAGGTAAGCATCTCCCTGTTGGCCGCCTGACCCTCTCTAAGCGGTTCTGGAGGAAAATGTCAGTATGTGGCATTCCAAAGGCTTAATTAGCATCAGGTTTCCCTAGTCTGAGTTTAACCCCTCGCTTTCCCCGCTTCCCCCTCGTTTCCCTTCTCCGCTACATTTCCTTTGATGTTTCTTGGTTTTTTTTTCTCTGTTCGATGTTGTTCAAGACGACACTTTTAACACTTTATATCTCAACGGATGAGCGCTAGAGGGACTGGGGTTATGTAACAAATACGAGTCTATTACTGAAATGCGCAACACAGACAGGAAAAAATAAACTTCGTCTGGGATTTTTGCCAAGCCCTCTATTCAAGTTACATTTATACTCAAATTTAGTCATTTGGACGCATACACAGTCCAGAGAGAGGACACTGCCGGACCAAAATACGTTTGTTTTGTTCCTGCTAAATTCGCGAGGCCCTGAATTCAACGCTCTGGGGCATTTGTAAGACGGTCTTTGTTGAGGATTTTGATTGTTTAGACAGCTGTCGTCCTTCATGCAAAAGCTGTCATGGACATACCTTTTCGGACCAGTGACCTGCGGAGAATACCGGCCACACAAATCTCGACTATAATTAGTGTTTGAGGTCGTCGTTACGACATCGTAAATTTTGGTGCGTTATGGACCTAATGCCCTAAGGTCAAGAGTTCTTGACAATTCTTTTAACGACTCGGCCTTTTGTGGGGTTAATAACTTTTCCCCACTAGACTATAACACAAATTTGCTAACAGTATAATCATTTATTCTTTTAATTGCCATATGCTTTCTTTCTTTCTTCCTTTCTTTGTGTCTGTTTATGATGCAAATGTAATCAGCAATTAAAGTGCATTTAATTCAAACTGTTACCTAAAGCACACTGCTAACGTGCTCATTGTTTCTCTAGCAAAACACGTAAACGCGGTCAACACAGTCTGAGCAAAACTGTATCTTTTTCACAGAGGTTAAAATTCACTCTGCTTTGACCAACCCTACATTTTGGAGTCATCTTTGTATTTTACCGGAATACATACTTATTTATTGCGCATGAATTCACTTCCAGCAGATGGCGCTGTTACATTCCTAGTAAATCTGTAACTGAACTAATCGTGTTGCCCGATTAAGCCTTGCTGTGAGTTTTTGATTGAGTTGATAAAGTTGAGTTGGTTTCGCCGTTGCAGTCACTGCCGCAAAGGCGATAGTTGTTGTAAGATGCAGACCCATGAATCCCTTAGCCAGGATAAAGTAACCCTAATGGTTTTTAAAGATAGGCCTTCCTTTCATTTAACACTTACCATGTCATCCACACCTAACCACATGGCCTTCTGTGGTTATTTGACACCAACTATATATATTTTTTCTTTTCAAGTGCTGAAGTATGTCTGTTCACTATCAAACCAGTCATGTTTCGGGTTCGTAGGCCAGACAGTGCCGAATGTTATCACTTTTGGAAAGTGTGCTGCAGAAAGGGTCATGGAAATCTCATACTTCTGTTGTTCATTTCAGAGCTGAACAAACTCAAGCTTTTGGACAACTGTCAAATATTTCACTTCTCCTTCCATAAGGTTACTGGAAGGACAAATCAAATGACAGGTCTGCTGTAGGCACAGTAATGTTCAGCTGTTCATAAGTGCACCCAGTTCTCGCTGGGCCTTAAAAATGGACGTGAGTTGGTTGCCCTGGGACTAAACCAGGTTGGGCTGTGTTCTGGCCACTGTCTGGGGATGTCTAGAGCACATGTCTAGCTTTAATGTTTACTTATAGTCCAGGAATAATAGACCCCACCCTGAGCTTTGGACAACGTCTACAGTGGGGTGGTCCACAGCACAGGGTGGTCTGCCAGAGGGATCTCAAAGAGAAGAGGAAGAGAAATATAAGGCAAAACAGCAATAAATGTCAATTGGAAACAAATGTACTTTACCGAAATATAAAGCCCACGTGAAGTTTGATAGCAAAATGAATAGCAGTCTTGTAAGCTGCTTAGGTACAATGTACAAGAGTTTCTTTTCAAAGAAGCAGTCGGCGTGGCTTTGAGTAAGTTGAGTAAAACTCGTAGTACCCTAATATTACTAACAGCACCCTGTTCAGAAATAGGCTTGCTTTTATAAGCTTTGCCAGGCAACGGTAATTTGGGGGTGAGTTCAAGTATCCAAGCACATATGCCAGGGTAGTCGTGCCATCAACTTTGTAGTCAAGTTTATAGTTTAACTTGAAGCAAAAGCAATGTATGAGAGGAGAACTCAGGAAAATTCCTGGCATCCTTACTGGGAGACAAAAACACAGTTCTTACTGGGAGACACAGAAACAGTTCTTGCTGGGAGACACATACATATTTCTGACTGGGAGACACAGTTCTTACTGGGAGACACAGTTCTTACTTGGAAAAACTGCTCTCCGACACCCCCCGACAATCTCTCTTCACTAGACTCCCCTAAAATCTCATTATGTGCCATTTTAAGGGAGTACCTGATTCACAAATTGACCTCACGACTGCACTGCTTTAGTTATTTTCACTCTTGTTCTTATGTTGGGAGAGCAGGTCTACACAAGGCATACTTTAACCCCTTAGATGAGATGAACAATCACCTCGTAATGTCTGAGACGCTCAGCTTCAAGTCTGCAGGCTGTCCGTTTTCATCTTGAGACTACATATATGTCTGTGTATCTGCTGACCAATTCCACATACTTTTCTTACAACCCCATCCTTTCAGCAAGTGATGTGTTGAAGCCAACAGTGTTAGAAAATGGATATGTCTCACCAGCCAGTTCCTCACAGCAATGGCATCTGAGTCTGCATAAAATTTCTTTTTTTTTTTTCGATATTTGTCTTAAGCAAATCACACTGTCCTAACCCAACAGAGTCTATTTTGTCAGCCCAGTTCAGTTTTATTGGTATGCTGTTTTTTTGTTGTTGTATTGTTTTTGTGTTTTTACAGCAGACACTGTCACAAAGCAAGTTACATTTCAGACTGTAAAGTTAGTAAAGTCAAATGGTCAGACAAAACTGACACATATGCTCACACTCCCCCCCACACACACACACACACACCACAGCACAATACATATAGTACATAAACATGAAATAGTTGCATGCTTTTCGTGTGTAGTGAAACAGAAGGGCTCTGCTCTGCGTGGGGGCTGCAGACGGATTGTCCTCCTCTGCGAGGGCATCCTATGGGACGTGTCGTCTCAGAGGTGCTGCCTGCCCCCACCCCAGTGGAAATGCAGTGAACAGGTCTGGACCTGAACTTCCGCATGCCACAGGAAGTTAGCTAACTGTCAGCAACTCAAAGGCAGCTTCCACACGTACGATCGTTTGCCTCAATACATCTTTGGGGGGAAAAAAAAATCATTTATGAATCGATTTTTTATACATTGAGTCCAAAGGATTACTTTAAAGGTAGGCTGTGTGTGTGTTCATGTTTGTGTGTACGGTATATATGTGTGTGTGTGTGTGTATATATATACATATATACATATACATATATATATATATATATATATATATATATATATATATATATATATATATATATATATATATATATATATTGTTTGTTTGTTATCTCCACAGTTTTAGAATGGTGTCACAGTACTAGCTGTAACAGCACACGTGTGTGATTTTCTGTAGTACTTTGTCAAAACACGTATTGGACCGGGTCATTATTATACAGAACTCAGAGCAGAAAGGCTTAATTGACTTGCTTTCTTATCGGCTGTATTGTATTCTTATTGGCTCTCCTGACTCAAAGTTCTGTTGCTGTGTCAAGAGGTGCAGAATATATAGACTTAGCGGGTGAAGCCCACTTGTAGGTTTCCCATCGCTCTCAAATGACTCTGATACTGTTGTTTTGGACTACTTAAGGTAGATATTAACTCTTAAATGGTCACTTCTAAATTCTTCCATACTGAGGAGCTGGACATTCCAGTTTTGCCATGATATGTTGAAATATCAATTCCACTGGTCAAATGCAGTGTTCAGCTGGGGACAGATTTGGATAAAAACTAGACAAATGGCAAGGCAGAGTGTGTCAGAGAGTACATGAGTCAGGGCCCAGGCCATGCGGTTATGAGCTGTAACCATTTAGTTAGCTATTAAGTTAGTATACACACTCATGACCTCCAGATGTCCAGATGAACAATTCTGCTGATGTTCACAACTGACATATGACTTTACATTTGATACTGTAAACAGAGAAGGAGAGTGCCTGAGTTTTGCTATTGATATTGGCAATTTACAATTAAACAAAAGTCTTTTAAGAAAGATTTATTTTGTTTAATATTGATTTCAATGTGGGGCGGCATGGTGGCATGGTGGTTAGCACTGTCGCCTCACAGCAAGGCGGTCTGGGTTCGATTCTCGGTCTGGGCTGCTCTGTGTGGAGTTTGCATGTTCTCCCTGTGCCTGCGTGGGTTTTCTCCGGGTACTCCGGTTTCCTCCCACAGTCCAAAGACATGCATCCTAGGTTGATTGGTCACTCTAGATTGCCCGTAGGTGTGAGTGTGTGTGTGTGCGTGTTGGCCATGTGGTGGACTGGCGAACTGCCCATGGTGTACCCTGCCTTCGCCCGGAGATGCTGGGATTGGCTCCAGCTCCCCCGTGACCCCGACTAGCGGGAATAAGCGGTACGGATAATGAATGAATGAATGAATGATTTCAATGTTGTCCAAATTAGGAAAATGTCCATTTTCCATTTATCAACAGTCAGGCAGTGCTCACTATCATTAAATGAAAATACCATGCCATCTCAGACAGTACCACGCCCGGAACCACACCCAGAACCATATCCAGTACTACACCCAGTACTACACCCAGAAATGCATCCAGAACTACACTCAGCTGATGCATATTTCATGCTGATATAATGAAAAGTAATCTTAAGATGATGAAACACCAGACATTGAGCTGATTACATTTGTTGTCTTCTGTCACATTTATTCCAGATGAATCTCAGATTCCCTCTGGTGTATATATTACTGCCATACATTCATGAAAACTTATTTAATCTAAATCTAATGACGACATTAGACAGCACTAGACCTATCAATGCCTAAATGAGTTATTATGTGACAGTGACTGCTATCATGTAAACATATTTTTGCCTAAATGTAATCCTTGTATTGTTTGGGGCAAAAACGGCTGTTTATTTTGGCTTGGACTAACAGTGAAACCATGTTTTAAGATGTGAAGTCTGAAAAGCAGCACCTCAAGTTGATGAGGCTGGATTTGGGTTATGCACTACTGCCAGAAGGTTTGGACATGCTGTGTCATGATTAGTTTGAGTCTGTCTGGCAGCCTATCTGTAGATCTGTCTGTATAAGGTCTGTATAAGGATAAAAAGTCCCTCTAGAAAATGAGAGAGGGATCTGTTTGTATGGAAGTGTATATGTAGTCCTGGGGGTTGAGTAATCAAGTCTACATGTAGACCTATTTGTATGGCTGCAGTTCTCACAGCCTGTGGGTCTGTTCCACTTCTTATCCAGTGTAAGAGAAAAGTTCATTTCTCTGTCACTGATAGATAAGATCACTTATCATTGAATAGAAGCCTATAGAACTGTGGTGGGAAAATGTGTCTTATTCTGCATTCTGCACTGACCATCCATTTGCTGTTTTTGTTCATCAGATTGTTTGTTTCCTGTATGTGTGGCGTGGTGAATATATTGGCGTAAGGGAACGGTTAAATGTCATTTTCAACACTCCGGCTGTGGCTTTTCATTGTTAATACTTTCGAATTAGAAGCTGGTTCAGAGCTGCGACCCGTTTACATTGTGTGAGATTGCTGGTTGCATTGAACTCGGAACTCAGGACCTCGATAAGTCAGGCGATTATGAAATGACACGTATTTGGACAGTGTAAAGCAAGCAGATGCTGGAATGCACCAACGGTCCTGCTCTTTCAGTGGGAGAGATAGAGAAACGTATGCCTTGCTGTGTGAGGTGACAGGCTTCTTGTGATCAACGTGGACAAATGCAAACAACGTGCGCCTGACCACAGAGCAGCCAATCCCTGCATTTTGAAATCCAGTCCTTCTGTGCTGTAAGAGAGAGAACTACTACGTGCACCACTGATTCATTCTGCCCAGCTGTTTAATGCTCGTCTTGTCCAACACAGCCTCTGCCTTTTGAAAGGTGCAGGAAGCCTGATGTTGTCATAGCATAGGGGAAAAAGGCAAATAAACGTGAAAGGAGAAGTAACACCTCTGTCTTTTGCTGTAGAAAGTCAAAGCAAGAATAATATTTAACACATGCTCGTATCCAGAGCAACTTCAACAAATTTCAAGCATGCATCTGAGCTAGGTCAATGTACAGAAAGGAGTCTTGCCCAAGGACTCTTATTGGTACAGCACAGAGCACTTACCCAGATGTGGTTACAACCCTGTGCCCCATATGAGTGTCAGTGTTACAACCTGCTACACTGTTGCAACCACCAGAAGATCCTCCTGACACAGAAAGGTTGATTCTATCATGCTGGTATCGAATTACATATCAATCTCACGCTCTGTTTACAGAACATGAAAAATAGATTTGTGAGTGCAGCAATATTCAGTGGTAAGGTGGTAGCAAACCACAATCTGTGATAATGATTGGGATATATTACAGATGAAATATATATATTCTCCACTGTACTCTGAACATAGCTGCATAATTTATAAATTGATATGCAAACATGTATGAATAGGCATGTTGCTTCATTGTGCAGGGCTCTGTGAGGTGTTGTCTACTTCCTGTTGGAAACTTCACTGTTGCTTTCAACATCGAGAGAGGGGAAGTTGCCTAACCACTTCGCTGAGTGCACAGACATGCAACTCTACACCATCCTGACAGTGTGGAGAACTGTGCTAAATAACATGGATCAGACTGTTAGGCATACATTTGCTGCAGGTTGCTGTTTCAACTTAGTTTAGCTACTAGTTTAGGCACTTATGTGAGGTTTGTAAAATAATAGTTTAAGATTGTACGAGTTTTCATAGGGAGGTTCTGGTTCTGGTTGCGATACGACATTAAAATATTTTTATTAGAAAGGCATCACCTTTAAGAATGGTTTTACCTTCAAGGTACAGCAATCCTGTTCATATTTCAAACCATACAGGAAAGATGTGTCATCCGATACAACAAAATAAAGTACACATGCACAGTTATAACGGAAGGAAAGAAATGAATACAAAGGTTTTGTGATATGAAAGAGAAGCTGTATGGTCAGGGACGCTTTATTTCCTTTTATGGGAAGCTTGGGATCCTGCCACATCTACCTTACACCACACAATAGATCCCTGTAGACCAGAACACAGGTCTCTGCCTGTGGTATACTGCTCAGGCCTCCAGCCAGATTTGATCTGTAAAATGAGGTCTTACGCATGTACTGAGAGCACTAAGTCCTGCACTACCTGCAGAATGAGCAGCTGGTATGTTTTCTCATCAAGCACTGCAGTGTGTCGTTTATACTCAGGACTCTTATTGCACCGTGCCTTAATTTGATTTTTGGTGATCTGTGATCAGCTCAATCATATAATTATATTGCTGTTATGTAGCACCTGCCAGTACACTGCAAGTAGAGATGCTTATTCAGCTAGAAAGGAAGTCCATGACATAGAGTGTAAAATCTGTTGTTCTGCTCTAGCTTGCATTAGCTGATGGCTAACTTGCATATTTGGATGAAAGGTTAGAGGCAGCTAACTATTTATTTGAACCCCCTCTCCAAAACAAAAACTGAGGACTGAATGACCGCAGGCTTCACTCTGTAGGAGCACTGACAGGATGTGCTGACATCACAACAGCCATGCTTCCCTTGGGGGTGGTGTGGGTGGAGGGGGTGGAGTGGGGGGCATCGGTGGTGTCGGGGTGGATGGGGGGGGGCTATAATTGGTTGCAGCTTGGCCACTTACTTTTGATCTTCTGTTTTCACTTTGACACAATCTGGGCTCAATCCAACGGTCTGAGACAAGGAAACTCAATACAGTTCCAGCAGCAGTTTGTGTACAACAGAGAACATGAGAGGATTTATATTAGTCCAATAACAGAAAATGAAAACTGCTAACAAGAGTATTAACAATGGCACTAATAAAAGTTGTTGGCTGGGGAGGAGGCAGTGTTGGGTATGTTCAGGTCACATTCCCCTGCAGTTGTATTTGCTGTGGAAGCCATCAGATTTCACTTTTCCAAAGCCTGCATGTCCTGACAAAGATTGCATGCCTGGCAGAGATATGTCAGCCCTGCTTTCATCTCCATGCTGTGTGTTAGGTGTTGTGCAATTTCAACCTCCAGGCTACATATAGTAATGCATAGACATTTTGTCCCTTTTGCCTTTGAGCACAGATGTCTGTCATGATCTATCAAGATCTATAGGACCGTTGAACCAAAAAACACCAACTAGCTGAAAATTGCAAAGATCTGCAAGTAAAAAGATCGAACAACAGTAGAAAGTGTTCTCATCTGGACAGCCTTGATCACAAATAAATGGATTTATATGTGTGCACCTGCAGTAGGGTTTAGAAAGACTGGTATGTAATACAGTCTGACATGTGAACCACAGCAATCCTGACATTCATTTTTGTTCATGTTCTGCTTTTTCTTGGCTGGTCCTTTTTTCTTGGTGTGTTTGTCTAAATTCATGATTCTCATTGACTCGAGTGGCACTTACTACATTAAAACAGCACAGCTATTTTTAAGGTCGAAAACATCTCTTTACATCGGTGAATGGTTTCTTGTGTGCTGTAGATGGACGACATCGACGCCATGTTCACGGACATGCTGCAGGAGATGGATCTCCTCACGCAGGTAAGACATTCCTGCCACTATGTTATTCAGACCGTGTTTTCTCATAGTACTCGTGTCTTAATAAGGTGTCCTAATATTAGTCAGCGTCCAAAGCAAGATTATTTATGAAGACATACCAGATCTACAATTACCTGAAAGTTCTGACCGAGGATCTTACAAATGTGTTATTCAAAACCTCCACTGTGCATGCATCAATTTGCTGTAATCTCTAAAGCTGCTTCTTAGATGTAAAGAACTTTCAGACGAATTCTCAGAATGGACAGTTCCTATTATTATTATTCAAAATTATATTGTGAAGATATGTGGGTGAGTGGGAGGTGTTGGTGAAATATTTGAGTTCATCTGTCCTTTTGGTGCATTTCGACAGAGCCTAGCAGACGCTCCAGAGTCAGAATCCCAGTCCAGCCAGCAAGTCAACTTCTCCATCGGCTTCACAGATCTGAATGGTAAACGGTTCTGGAATGCACGTTTCTACAATGAGGTGCTCTATATCCAACCCCACAGCGATTCATGACACGCTCTAAACCTGTGCAGGGAGACACTATATACCACGTTTCATAAGAAATATACTGTTAATTAGCCATAAAATTGGCACAGGCCAAGTAATGCACCAGCCTGAAATGTCTGGCTATTGTGCAGATGTCAGCTGAATTGCAATAATTAGCAGGTCTGGGTACGAGTGGCAGCCTGTGGGAGCTGATAAAGCATGAATCGTTTGGGTAATGTCTCAGAAGGGCTACTCGTCCCATTCAATGACATCTTGTTTCCCTTCTTGCTCCACCATTTGTCTCCCAAGCATCGCTACATCAACTGGAGGACAATGACTTGGACGCGCTGATGGCCGACCTGGTGGCAGACCTGAGTGCCACGGAGGAGAAGTTCGCTGCAGAGAGAGGTGGTGTACAGGAGCCCAGGCTGCCCCCACCTCCAGCTGCTCCAGCAGTTGATTTCACCTTTGCTGGCTACACCGACCCCTCTGGACCTCCACCCTCACAGCCAAAGTGTGAACTCCCTGCTGTCCAAGGCAACACCCCAAGTTTCACTTCTACCATTGTTAACACAACGTTGCCATCTCCATCTGCACCGTGCTCTAAAATATCACCAGTAAGTTACACCCTGAGGCACGTATGCACATACACATGTATATGCACACACTCATTCACACACTCCCACACACACATACACACACACTCGCATGCACATGTAGACATGTTTCTCCACCAGATAACACTTCCTCCACTGGTCACAGTTTATACCATGTGAAAGATATTATCAGTGCAACCATTGCTTCTGCTGAATAGTGTTTCAAAAAGTATTGTCCATTGTTATCCATTTTAAATGAAAGAGACATGACACTGGTAACACATGCTTCATTAATTCAGCTAATCTCTACTGCATAGTAGGCAATGCATCTCTAACTTCCTTTATTTATTAACAGATTTACTGTAGTGCTCTAGAAGTGAAACCCTTAATTTAATTTCACAAAGTAATCGTTTGGCTTGGTTTGTGTTGACATGCTGCTTCTCTTCACCTTTGAATGTGCTACACAGAGTACGTCACTGGTCACCAGACATGGGATTCCACCCAGTCTCCATTCAAACAGAATTATTTCTAAAGAACCTAATAATATTGCAGGGAAGGGTGTGGATGCTCTGTGGTTCTTTGACAGTCATACATAACAGGCTGCAGGCATGGAGCCTGGAGCTCACTGCTGTACCATGGTTTAGGGACTGTGGCCGTGTGTAACCTCACGCTCCCCTTTGCTGTGTTCAGGAGGACGCAGAAGAGCAGATGAAAGCAGACAAAATTAAACTCGCCCTGGAGAAGCTGAAGGAGGCCAAAGTCAAGAAGGTGAGAAGGATGAATCTCTCCTACGTTTCTGAAAGGACGCATCATCCAGATGGCTGACACTTTTCATTGTAAGTGGTGGGGGAAGACTAACTTATCCTACCATGCTTGTACTTATTGTTAGGCATGCATTGTACTCATTCTAGGCCTGGAAAACATCTGGCTTAGTCAGAAGACACAAAGAGAAGTTATTTCTTTACTAGTTAAAGCATCAATCTTGCCTTATCAGAAAGCAAATGATTAATGAAGAACTACAAGCAATATTTCAGTAATTTCGCTAACTCAAGCTCAATCCCAGAACTCGTAGTAACTCCCCTGAGAGTGTCCTTTCAAGATGCTAGAGTCAACTCTATGGTTGTTGTTAACTTTTGCCAGTTAGCCAATGATGGATTTCAACCTCACACCATCAGTTCTAACCTGTCTCAAAAGCGCCGCCTTTTCTACTGAGCCTACCCTTCAGCGCGTCGTGTAGCTGAAAAGTAGCTGATGGAAGAGGCCCGTCTTCCTGTAGAGAAGCTTGATGGGTTCGAAATACGCCTGATGGGTTCAAAATACAGCCAGACCAAACTGGGATTTTTTTGTTGTTGTTCCTCATTACAGACGCAGGGAGATCAAAACGACTTTTGTTTCTCTCTCAGAGCATCTGTTGTAGCTATAGCTATCATGACGTTATTTAATGTATATTAAAAATCGTTTACATTCATTTTAATGAATGAGTTATACCATATATTGTCAGTGGTACTATCATTGAAACGTCCATGAATTATTTATGTTTATTGGGTAATACCAAGGGGGTGTCTTATTTCGCTGAATCTTTTTTCAACCATTTCTCTGAAAGCCATTAATCAGAATAAAGGATGTCTGCCATCATGATGGTATCACAGGAGCAGTGAAAGGCGTAATTTCTTTCCACATCGAGTGAGACTGAGTGAATCTGCGTGGAGTATGCAGTGGGCTTGTAACGGCTGGTATACAGGAAACACATTTTAGAACCACCAGAGATACTCTTCCTTTGGTTAAAAACTATCGAGATTTGATGGTATTTTATTTCTGACTAGTGATGTCAGAGACCTCCTGAAACTCAGCAAGGGTGTGAGCAGATGTCAGCTGTATGTGGCCAGAGCTAAGAGCAAAGTGTGGGCAAACAAACGTTGAGCAAAGTGTGGGGAAAACCCCACCATACAAGCTTTGAGGGTCAGTGGAGCTGCATGCATGTGGTCAGTGTGTGACGTGACCTCTGTCTGTGTTCGAGTAGCTGATAGTGAAGGTGGAGATGACTGATGGAAGCTCAAAGACCATTATGGTGGACGAGAGACAGACGGTGCGAGATGTGATAGACAACCTGTTTGAGAAGACACACTGTGATGGCAACGTGGACTGGTGTTTGTGTGAGACCAATCCGGATCTGCAGACAGGTGCAACCCCCCCCCCCCCCCACACACACACACACATGCACTCATCACTGAAAATTATTTATTGTATTGTATATTGTCAGCCTCTCTGTCATAAGGAAATGTGACTTATGTTTTAATCCCATCTTCCTATTGTCCTATTACTGATCTGGCATGTTCCCTCTTCCTATAGTCCTTTAGGTGATCTAACATGTCCCCTCTTACTATTGTCCTATAGGTGATCTGGCATGTCCCCTCTTTCTATAGTCCTATAGGTGATCTGGCATGTCCCCTCTTCCTATAGTCCTATAGGTGATCTGGCATGTCCCCTCTTCCTATAGTCCTATAGGTGATCTGGCATGTCCCCTCTTCCTATAGTCATATAAGTGATCTGGCATGTCCCCTCTTGCCATCGCTTTCGACATTTCTTTTTGTTTTATAAATATTTAATGAATGTATAATTTGGTTCCCAGTCTAGTCATAGCCTTTCTTTCATTGCCTTTAGTGTGCATATTTTCTGTCAAATAACTTACACTAGAGTAGTGTTAACAGTGCTTATAAACAACAGCTGCACTACAGAGGCATTGGTAATGCCTACAACTAGCAAGCAATTACCTGAACTACTGAGTACCTGAACTTATTCGTTGAGTTTTGCCATGCATGCATATACCTGATTGGCTGCCATGCTAAATACAAAACATGTGAGTCGCTCTGGATAAGAGCGTCTGCTAAATGCCGTAAATGTAAATGTAAATGTAAATGTGACATGTCTCCTGAGAAAGCAGGGGCAGCAGCACATGGCTCAGCTGTGGCTTCAAACCTGAACCTTAATCTGAAACCTGAATCTCATCTGAAACTCTTATTTACAATAGGCGATGTAATTATTTGAATGACCGGGCAGTTTCTGTATCCTAATCTATTCTTTAAGTAGCTGCATTTGAATAGAGTCAACAATGGAGTTAACACAGAGAAGGCAATTTTAGTATGCTGGCCCAGCAGTCTATAAATGTATTCCGATGTAGAGGAGCCCAGGAAACCACATTCGGTTCAAACAGCTCCCAGGAAGGGGCTGTGGGTCAAAGACACACTGTTTTGACGCCTGTAAATGGGGGAAGGCATGGACCACCAGCAAGCCCCACCAAGCTCAGCTTAATTAGTGCACGAGCTCTTTTATCCAGAACCTTAAGTGCTATAGACAATTTAATGTGCACATTGGTTCCACCGCAGTGCTTGGGTGGGCTGAGAGGGAGTCTAGATGAACAGGGGCATGTTTAAAACCTACACCACATCACTTACTAGCCACTTGCTGTCCGCATACTGTCTTCACGTTGTCTTCATACTGTCAGGATTTATTAGGACATGTTTAAAATATGCAGAAACAAAACTGACACTGATCTTGTGAAAGGTCTAAGGTAGGGGAGTTTTTTTTGTTCCAGTGGCGTGATACAGAAACATAACACTCTAAGGATGTGAAGATCACACTGTAATGTCTTGGTTACTTTGGCACTTTTCAGCATGGTCGTCATAATCAGGGCACTGCGCTATTGATCATTAACTTCCTTTTCCTAACAGGAAATAATGACTCTAAACTGACCGGTCTATGAACTGTGTCCGTCATGTGTTTTTCCGGTTGGTTGTCTCTGACTGCAAATGCTGTAGACTGAGTGCTGACTGGTGCGCGTCTTCTCCATAGAGCGAGGCTTTGAGGACCATGAGACCCCGGTGGAACCTCTGTCAGCATGGACGCGGGACAGCGAGAACAAAGTGCTCTTCCGGGAGAGGAAGGACAAGTATGAAGTTTTCAGAAACCCACAGGCAGGTTTCACTTCACGCTGTTCTTTATGCCTTAAAAAATTGAACCTGATTCATTTGTATTGTGATGACACAATGTTAATACATAACACGTGAGCTTGCACGATTCATTAATAGTTTACCAATTGGCTTACACAGCTGACATTATAACTCACTGCAAGGTGACAGACTCCTTTCTTCTTTGGCTGACGTGATCCTGTTCGCCTCGTATCGCGACATACTGCTCCCACTGCAGACAGGTGCCTCTCTCATGACAACCCCTCTGCAGTGACCTTTGTTACTGTATAGTCTTCATGAGGTCCTTGGATGAGGAAAATGGCCGATATGTCCCCTGGCAGCGGTGGGAAGTCAAGGCAGATGGCAGACATTGGCTACTATCAAAACACAGAACTTTGTAATCTTTGGTCATTAATTATACATGGCTGTTGGCAGACGCATGTGTGAGAGAAAGCGACGGAGGTCTGCTTTCTCCGGCCGAGCGGCCGAGGCACGACCGTCGCGATGCTGATGAACGATTACAGTAACACTGATCAGGATCCCCTATCAGACTATCAGACACCAATACTCTGCATGGACAGCAGGACTGAGCAGAAGTCCTACTCATCGATATTTCCCTCCGCAGAAGTTCTATATGTGGAAGAAGGATAAGAAGTCACTTAAGGACATGAAAGAGAAAGATAAGGAGCTCCTCCTGGAGGTGCGTGGCCCTCTCAAAGGAGAGGGGGAGACTTTCTTATGTACGGCTAAATGCTAATGCTAATGCAAATGATGATATTGTGATGGTTTCAGTTTTTTTCTCATGAGCAAGCAGTTTTCTGTGGATCAAGTGTATTTTGAGAAGTTATCCACGCTGAAATAGATTGGTTTGGCCAGAGGGAAGCAGGCTTAATCTTTCCAACTGCATGCGTTCTCTTTGGTGCCCAGGAGAACTTCTGTGGGCAGTCAGTGATTGTACCTGACCTAGAAGGTGTTCTGCATCTCAAAGAGGAGGGGAAGAAATCCTGGAAGCCACGCTACTTCCTGCTTCGTGCCTCTGGAATGTACTACTTACCCAAGGGGAAGACCAAGGTCAGCATGCCGGAGAGGACAATCAACGTGCTCTCCCTCTCTCACACACACACACACACACACACACTTTCTGTCTGTCTGTTTCTCACATACACCATGCTTGGCTCAGATATGGAGGCCAGCATGAAGTTTAGCATATCTTCAGCAGGAATGAAAACTGTTTCAAGACCACACAACACAACACAGGGCATCTCAATTCATTTAGTCCTTCCCTAATTGAGAATAGCTCTTAGAGATAAATCGTTCTATATTCTAAATCATTTTACCGATGGTGATCTCTTCCACTCTATAACCTTGCCCTCTGATGCTTCATTCAGAGAAGGCCTGTCTTGTGCAGAGGAATGTTTTATTTTGTCATGTTTTCCGTCTCTCCCCAGTCATCCCGGGACCTGGTGTGCTTCTTGCAGTTTGACAACGTGAATGTGTACTACTGCCACGACTGCAAAACCAGATACAAAGCTCCAACAGAATACTGCTTCGTTCTTAAGGTGGGAGTTTTTTAGCTGTACAGAATCATGATCAGTGATAGTGACTCTTCTCAAATTCACTACAAAACCAATCAACCCTGTGGGTGTTTTAATGCCCACTCTGCAGTGTGTGTGCAGCTTGTCCTCTTGCTTTTTGTAGCTGATAGTCCACAGTTGAGGAATAGATGTGCTAACAGACCTAAAAAAAGGAGATTAAAAGGATCTGAAAGTTGCTAATGCCACAGATCTTCTTGTGTCAGCAGTTATGTTGGACTTAGTTTAGTCATGAGCAACACCAAGGCACTAACAGAAGACCTGAAGGTGCTGATCCATCAAGGACGGCAAGCAGGACCAACTGTTTCCAGGTCAAAGTTGGCTGCCAAAGACCTTGCTCCAGACATTTAATAAGAACTTTTCCTGAGCTCCTCTAATGACAAAGGATGTGCTTGAAAGTACAGCCATCTGGCATTAGGTTATCTAATACTGCATGTTAAATCTGTTCTGTTCTGCAGCTGTTGGGTTATTACTCAGGGTGTAGGTACAGCTTGCTAACTCGGGGTAACTAGTCACAACTTTGCGAGATGATTATTTCAAGGTGTGTGTCTCCTTCACGCCCCTTGCCCTAACATACTGTAATTACCTATATGGCTGTCTCTGAAGAAAGCAGAGCTGATGTGTTTGAACCTTGTGCACCACTGCTGTGAGGGAGCTGCAGATGGTGGAAGGACACGTTAATAGTCGCAGGAGGCTTTTGGAAATAATTCATTTAAAAGGCCAAAACCACACAAACTGTGGCATCCGAATGAGGATTCAGATGTCTCTGTGTCTATATATATATATATATAAGTGTTTGTAGTTAATCTTAATGACAGAACTGTTGTTGCTTGTGTTAGCATCAGCGTGATGTTCCAGCGTGAAAGTTCATCAGGAATGGGTGGAAAGGACAGACTGAACACTCATTTCATTTTATATGAGTGTTTCCTCCCAGACACCATGTGTGTGTGTGTGTGTGTGAGAGAGAGAGAGAGAGAGAGAGAGAGAGAGAGAGTGTGTGTGTGTGTTGTTCCAGTAATGTAATGTTCTCAACCCTCTGCAACGTTCTGTCTTTCTGCAACAGTTAAAGGAAGTTATGAAGTTGTGAACACCTTTAGTTCTCAGCTAAGTTGGGAAGTCATTTCATTTGCAAACTCCACATGCTGACCAGTCAACTACAGCTCCCAGTATTCCATTAAGAGTAAACAGCACAGACAGCACAACCACAAAATATTACCCAGCAGTCTTGCAATTCAGCAGAAAATCTTAGACACATCTTTATTATCATTTGTTTATTAATTTCACGTGGAAACCATGGATGAAGTTTTTCACTGCAATATCTGAACTAAATGGACAAACGACAAACAATGCACATATTATAATAATGGTATATAAATGGAAATGATTGTTGCTATGGCAGCAGCAGTTTGCACTGTTCCCTTGTTGTTCCTGGCAGAGGTCAAACCTCATGTCCTTGCTCTGCGACTGTATTGTGTGCAATGACAATACAGATCGATTGTTGTATCATCTGTCTGTCTGTGTATTAGTAGCTAGGCAGCTAACTGTCTGCCCATCTTAATCATATGATGAGGAGTAAGTGAGGATCCGCAATGATAATGAAGCCTGTTTGATGCATCTCCAGCACCCTCAGATCCAAAAGGATTCGCAGTACATCAAGTACCTGTGCTGTGATGATCAGTGGACCATGGAATTATGGGTGACAGGGATCCGTATTGCTAAGGTGCGTCAAACACACCAATGTTTCCTTTCTTACCTGTGTGTGAAACACTGTAGATTATGCAGGATGTAATGGTGAAGACTGTATAAAACATGCACGTTTTTAAGTGCTGGACAACCCAGGACCATGCTGGGTTTTTCTCTGGTCCATCTCCCCACATATCTCATACTAATCAGTGACCTATAACCCTTGATTATGGGTCTCTGGTGTATGAGCAACTGAGACAGAAGTAAAATAGCTGCAGTCTATATGGTCAAAACCCAAGGCTTGTTTTTGAGAACACTACTCTATTAGAAAGGTCATATTTGCATGTGCTTATTTCACACTTCCAGTATGGCAAGTCATTATATGAGAACTACAAGACTGCTGTGAGGAGATGTTCCTCGCTCTCTACAGTTTGGTCCAATCTGAACCACCAGCCAAGTCCATCCACCTCGAGTGCATCCACCCCCTCTCCAACACCAAAAGGTCTCCAGAGTTCTTCACGACGGCCTTCTGCTTCAAGCAACATGTCTTCTTATGCAAAATACCTGTGTGTGTATGCATATATGAAAACATGGTTGAAATGTTTATACATTTTATTCCTTTTTAGTAAAAACTGCGAATGGACATGCACCCCAATCTTGTGTAGACACAGTGCCAAAGGTGAGACACCCACTCACACTCAGTTCAGTTCTCTCTGGTCAGCAGTCTCTGGTCAGTAGTCTCTGGTCAGTGGTCCCTGGACCGCAGTCTCTGGTCAGTAGTCCCTGGTCAGTAGTCTCTGGTCAGTAGTCTCTGGTCAGTGGTCGGGAATATGTTCCAACAGCACTGCAGTGCAGACGTGAACACTGGCAGCAACAGCAAACATTATCATATGCTTACAGCAGTATTTGTTTTCCAAATAAGGAATTATAGAAACACTGCATACAGGAAACACTGCAGACCTTCACACCTAGTTACCGCCTTTGTAAATCATTTATTGAATGAGATACTTACCATTAAAACAATAACACAAAGCTATTTGACCGTATATGAAATTGTCTGTTTTTTTTCTTAAAGGGTCCTAGCAACCAGGCATCCTTCCCACCCCCACCTTCAGTAAATGAGTTACCTCCACCACCACCCAACCCAACAGTTCCTGCTGCACCCTTGCCTCCCCTTCCACCTCCCATGTCAGTAAGGAGAGAGACGCAGCCACTGGGTCCCATCCCTCAACACACACAACCCGCCTTCCTTCCTCCACCCCCTGACCTGCCGCTTCCTCCACCTCCCTGTGACGAGATGGAGATGCCCCCAGACTTTCTGCCTCCACCACCTCCAGCCATGAGCGGTTTTGGTGGTAGAGAACTTCCTCCACCACCTCCTCCTCCTGCCTTTAACCCACCAGAAGCAGGTGGAGGTCTGCCTCCACCTCCACCACCGCCTCCTCCACTCGCTCCATCCACTGCAGTCACTCCAGTCCCCTTACTGAAGAAAGTCGGCCCTCCGCCTCCAACACGGACTACAGCGTCGGTAACAGCGCCCTCTGGAGGCGATTTCATGTCTGAACTGATGCTGGCAATGCAGAAAAAACGTAGCGGGCAGTGAAAGAAACCAACTGGAAACTTTAGGGTCAGGTTTTGACATGCCTTTGTAGTTGAACATTTTGAGCAGTTCATTTTTTGCCTTTTAAATAGTATTTGTGCTGTAAATATAACATACGTTTAATTAATATTTTAAATACCATAATATTGTACGTTGTATAAGCACATTTTTAGGTGGACTGGAAGTAGGAAATGGGTTTATGGGATTAAATATTGTAATAAATGTATGTTGAAAGTAACTATGCTCTGTTGTACTCAAAAGTATGACAAGACATACTATTATACAGACTACACTAGACATACAGTATAACCCCCCCCCACACACACACACACACACACACACACACACACAATTTACACAATTTCAGATATATACACAAAATCAGGCATCTCAAAATCTTCCTGAAATCACTCTCCTGAAAAGTTTAGTTGCAAACCTGATTTAAAACACCCATGCCAGTTATTCCAGGTCGTGGAGACCACATGAGTATGTGAGTGCGGCGTGAGGACCATGGTCTCTGAGTGCGCTCCAGGGTTCGCTCCAACAGCCAGCAGTGCCACACGCCTTATCAGGCCAGGAACAGCAGCTGCCCTGCAGCTGTGAAACCCATGCAGGCTCCGCCCCTTTCTGCCTCACAAAGGGAGTCCGTGAGTGCAGCAACAGCTCCACCTGCAGGCCAAGTATAGAAAGAATTGAGGGGACTGAGGAAACAGTTGCACCTTGTTTTTGCTGAGATACTTTGATTGGACAATCCCTGTTCGCTCTTTTACTTAGAGACGATCTCACATTTTTACTAAAAAACTCATTCTCTATTAAATGACTTCTGACTAAATTCCTCTAAACTACCTGTGTCATTAGGCTTACAAAATCACCTCTGCAATTCGTTATTTTGCAATTAAGGTAAACTTTTGAAATAGTTACACAAACTGTGCCTCACCTCAGAGAGGTCTCACTCAACCATCCCATTAGATGTGAGATTTCACCATTTCAGGTTTCAACAGTCAGGAAATGCCCATGAGGTATAAGATCCCAGACCAGGCCACATTATATGCATTGATTATATGCATATCTGAGATTGGGCATTTTCAGGCCTCCCTATGGTACCACACCAAAAAATCATAAGTAAACATCATGTATCCTCTGTGTTCATACATTTATGTGACGCAGCTACACTCATACACACACACACGCAGACCGAGAAGTAGTCTGACCAATGATTGCATGTGGGGCATGTACATGACTGATCAACTGTGGTGTGTGAGAAGACAGGACCTACGAACAGTGATCAAAGCAATGTAAACACAGCCGCCCAGTGTACAGCAACTGTAGAAAGCCAATGTCAACATGAAAAGAAAGCAAAGTCCTGGACATTTCAGGAATTCACATTTTGCAGGAAAAAAGAGGACGTATGGTCACCTTATTTTAGCACAGCTGTGATTAGATACTTGTTCCTCTCTTCATCTCCTTGCTTCACTTTAGACAACTCATGAAAGCTGACGGAGTGATTGAGAGATGCAGGAAGGAACAGCCAAACACAGGTCACATTCCGGAAAAATAGTGAGGATATTAAAACCACAAACGTTTATTCCACTGGACCAAATGTGTTAAAAATGAAAAATGAAATAGAATTCTTATATTTTATATGTTTCCAAACAGCCACCCATTGCCTCAGCACAGCTCAGTGCAGTCTTGGCGTTCTCAGACACCTTCATCTGGTGTCCAGCTGGGGTGTCGACTCAACAGCCCTGGGGATGTTCATACGTGGTAAGCAGTTGTGGACACAGAGACGAAAAGTGTAAACAAAAGTGTAAAGCTTTGCAAAAAAGACACATGCATATACTGTATATGACAAGGTTTTGTTTGGAAATAACTTTCACTATTAATATTAGTCTTTAGGCATCATCCACTTATTAATATTAGTCTGTAGGCATCATTCACTGTTAATATTAGTCTATAGGCATCATTCACTGTTAATATTAGTCTGTAGGCATCATTCACTATTAAAATTAGTCTGTAGGCATCATTCACTGTTAATATTAGTCTGTAGGCATCATTCACTATTAATATTAGTCTGTAGGCATCATTCACTGTTAATATTAGTCTATAGGCATCATTCACTATTAATATTAGTCTGTAGGCATCATTCACTGTTAATATTAGTCTGTAGGCATCATTCACTATTAATATTAGTCTGTAGGCATCATTCACTATTACTATTAGTCTATAGGCATCATTCACTATTAATATTAGTCTGTAGGCATCATTCACTGTTAATATTAGTCTATAGGCATCATTCACTATTAATATTAGTCTGTAGGCATCATTCACTGTTAATATTAGTCTATAGGCATCATTCACTGTTAATATTAGTCTGTAGGCATCATTCACTATTCTTAATCATTCAGTCTATAGGCATCATTCACTGTTAATATTAGTCTATAGGCATCATTCACTATTAATATTAGTCTGTAGGCATCATTCACTGTTAATATTAGTCTATAGGCATCATTCACTGTTAATATTAGTCTTTAGGCATCATTCACTATTAATATTAGTCTGTAGGCATCATTCACTGTTAATATTAGTCTATAGGCATTAGTCTGTAGGCATCATTCACTGTTAATATTAGTCTTTAGGCATCATTCACTATTAATATTAGTCTATAGGCATCATTCACTATTAATATTAGTCTGTAGGCATCATTCACTGTTAATATTAGTCTATAGGCATCATTCACTGTTAATATTAGTCTGTAGGCATCATTCACTGTTAATATTACTCTTTAAAACAACTTGAAAACAGCTCCTTTCAGTCATTCACTCACTCAGCTTACTGTGCATGCTTGCAAAAAGATACTAACACAGTTACTGATCAGGTTTTGTAATGGCCATTAAAAAAAACCTAATTTTGTAAATTCTTAATGTTCACTGCATACCTGCGAGCTTGGAATCATTGTTAGCAATGTTACATACATACAGTGAATCCTCCTTTGGGTGTTATGCAAACAGACCGTAACCTTTGGTGGAAGGTTTCTAGATACTTTCTCAGTATTTGGTCAACCTTGAGAGGTGTGACAGTCACATTAAGTATCTGGTTAGAACTGGGAAAACAGTACTGATGCTTATGTTCAATTCTAGGTGTGTGCAACTCAGATTTGTCTTTTGTTGATCACTACTGATTATGGTTTGCATATATTTCTTTGGATCTTTTGGTTTAAAAGTTGTGGAATTACCTTTAATTACAAGTTTAATCACAAACATTATAAAACAAAATGAAACACAAAATAATCCAATAATTATAAAGCTGTGTTTCACAATAGTAGACGGACAGACCCAACCTCTTGATGTTTTTGGGCCTCCTGATTGGGCCGGTAAGATTCTGGAGCACTGAAAACCACAACAGAACAGAGTGACCTGGCGGTTTGCAGAAATTAACCCAGTCCTAAATTCAGAATTGGAACTCTTCTACAACACACCAGCTATTTCATGTTTTGTAAAAAATATCTATTATTATTCACGTTTAATCACTGAAGTACTACAATAAAATGTATGGGACTTTTGTTTCCCATTTTATCTTTACATAATGTTTTTAAACATGGTTGGCGACATAAGTATGTTACAAAATATCTGTAACATTTTAAGATATGATTTTACCTACCTTTAGCTTTGATATAGTAATACAAATAATTTATTATTTTAAAAATGTTTTCTTGGCTAACCATATACCCCCTAGCAAACGACGCTGAAGTTGGTTACTTATTCGCAGCTTCCGATTCGTCTGGTTACTTATTCGCAGCTCCTTATTCGGCGGCTGAAGTTGGTTCCTTATTTATAAAGGGTGTGTTCACGATGCGTGTTTGCTGCGCACTTTGTTTAAAAGAGATAGATAAAGCAAACGAGCATAGGATCATACATTTAAGAGGTTATTGTTTCCCTTACTGATTTTGTGAGTGTAAAAAAAATATTAAAATATAATGAAAGCATTACTTTTGTAAAATGGTTTCTATTTCAAGTCATTCCAATTGTATGCATTTCTAATGTAAGGAAAACAAGACTCTTAATTTTAGATTTGAAAACTAAAAACACAGAAATGCTGTTAGATAACACAAATGAATCAGAAGGAGAAATACCAGCTCAGGTTTTAGGATTTAAAGTGTCCAATTTTAAGAAAAACATTACAAATATTTTTTTGCAGCTGCTATCCTAATGCGTACCATTGGGGGGTTAAAACCATACAAAAAACAAAACACAAAAAACGTACATAATAAAAAAATGTGTTTAAATGTGTTTGTATAAAACTCATTTTATGTCAGCCTAATGTCATAAGGACTAGAATATCTCTTCATTCTGGAAAGGATTTTTTTAATATAAATCATAGCAGCTCTACAGGGTGGAGATATCAACCTGAGAGTATTTATGAATTGAATCGACAACGAATAGAATCGCAGAGCACCAGAGTAAGTGTTGTTCTCACAGACAAATTAAATACACCATTGAACATTAAAAGATTCCAGTCGATGATGTGTGCAAGAGCAGTAAAATTAAGATATACGAATTAAATTAATATGTAAAAGATAAGTAAAACTGGAAATAATGCAAAATTTTACAGCAGTATGTACAGAAAAAAAATTCATAAAATGGGTCGGTCTTAGCACAATAAATCTCAACTCCAGGACACGAAGCGAAGTACGAAAAGCGAAGTGAAGTGCAAACGATTATCCAGCGAAGAAGCTCTTAGTGCAGACTGGCGTGGCAGCGATAAACGTGGGGGTGTGAACGGCCGCAGAAACGGGCTGGTTACGGGAGAGCCAATGAGAATTCGAGAGGCACATTGGAACAGGCCAATGAGAGGACGTAAACACATTAGAACCCTTTGGACCAAATGTTGTTCTCACAGACAAATCAAATACGCCATTAAACGTAAAAAATATATTTTTTCCGGTTGATGTGGTATTCGTATGCTAACCAGATCGCAATGATAGACTTCCAGGTTAAATTCGTAGCCAGTGTTGTGGCTGACACCGAAGTCATAAAACTATTTTGCATCTGGGGATTAAACTCCAAGACGCAGTGTTTGACGGTCACGTTTAATGCAGTATAAAAAGCAGTGCTTCGGGACGATTGTTACTCTGCGGGAGCTCGCAAGATCGCGTTTCTACTGCAGCCAAATATTACACTGAGAATACTGATCATTTAAACTATTCCTTTACATCGTTTATTTTTTGACGTGAAGATGGATAGAGCAAAAAGAAGGGAGAGACTGTGGTCCTGCATCAACAAGACCACTGTTTCTGCTTCTGCCTAACAGCTAAAGAATCTTGCCACCAGCACTTCCTCCTTCTCCTGAATCTCCACCCATGTGGAATGTCAGGAGCCTTCATGCCATCACCAACCAGCATGAGAATGCCAAGAAGCTCCTCCAGCAGGGAGGAGCTCATGAACCGGTACGCTTGTGGGACGGGGAGATGGCTCTGTTCTGCTCCTTTCATAATCTTAGTGAAGAATCGTTTTAGTAGTCTTGTTAACATTTCTGTTTCTTAGGCTCCTCTGGTTTTGATTGACTTGGAGGATGAAAAGAACACTCAGGAGGTCATAATCAAGAGAGGGGTGTCTGAGGAATCATCACTTGCACATGTTGGTCCTATGACAGTAGGACAGCAACATGCAAGTGATGCGTCTGGTCTCAACAGTTCTCTATCAACACAGTGTGATGACGAGACTTGTTGCAAAGACCCAGTCCAAGGTCCAGAGTGCCAGGGACAGGAGGCAGTTGAAGCTGGTCAAACTGGCTTGGTGTCCTGATAGCGAGTTGGACATGACTGAGGTCTCTGGAACTCTCAAGAATGATGAACACCTGATAAACAAGGTGTACATTAAAATTGAGCAGAAGGACATGGGTGATATGCACAAGAGGTAAGCAGAACCTGGGCAGAAGAAGAAACAGTGGTACGTGACACGGCCGTGACACGGCCATCACCGGCATGGTGGATCCCAATGTGGGGGATTCGGATTGTACACAAAGTAAGTATTTATTTCTATAAATCAGTGTTGATTGGACATGTCATAAAATTATGTTTTCATACTGGTGACATAAGAATAAAAAGTCTCAGTCATTTTTGTTTTTACACATTTTATTTCCCTTTCAGGGACTGAAACCGGAGAGGACACGCAGTCTCAGCCTGCTGCCACAGACTTGGGATGCTCCTCCAGCGTCCCTGATACATCTGGCGTCAAGGAGACCTCCAGCACGCCCCACCTGCCAGCAGCTGATGTCCGTCCAACCGGCCGTGTCCTGACGACGGCTGTCCTGCAGTCACAGGAGGAGATTGTGAGGGGAATCGGGGGAAATTAATACTCACCTAAAAATATTAGTGATGCGCTCACTAGCATCAGCAACTCAATAAAAGAATTGGTTAGAAAATGAATGCTGTCTCTTACCTTTTTATATTGTAGCTATGATTTGTTGCCTTGCTTGTATGGCACCTGGGTTAGGCTGTGCGTTAATTTCTCCTGGCTCTGGGTCCACTGGTTGCTCCACCACCTCCATCAATGGCATGCCGTACCTTTGCGCAACATTGTGCACATGCCCTCACAATACTACACACCTTCTCTGGCCGATACAGGAGCATTCCCCCGGTCCTAATAATCCTAATAATCTAGGCTAAGTGGAAACACGTTGAATGATTATTACAGTAAGGCAATGAAATTGTTTGATTAAATTTATTAATTTAATTGTCTAATTTACTTACTTTTACCCAATAAGGGCTTACTACAATGTGTGCGTAAGTGGCTCAATAATATTTAGATCTGGTGACTGTGCAGGCCACGGGAGATGTTCAACTTCACTTTCATGTTCATCAAACCAATCCTTCACCAGTCTTGCTGTGTATATTAGTGCACTGTCATTCTGATACACGGCACCGCCTTCAGGATACAATGTTTGAACCATTGGATGCACATGGTCCTCCAGAATGGTTTGGTAGTCCTTGGCAGTGACGCGCCAAGTGACTATTTGCAAATAAAAAAGCAAATTGTGCACCCCTTTGTGCTGCCACAACTGTAATTGGTCTAAGTTGGTCTATATATTTTTGATTTTTGTATTTGTATGCTGTGTATATATATATATAGGTGGAGGAAATATATATTATAGTATTATACGTTCGTGTGTGCCCTTAGTATGGTTTGCTTTTGTGGCATACTTGATATTGTACTGCATACTACTACGAGGACCAGTATGCAGTATCCAGTATAAACCGAGTGCAGTATGCAGTATACAATATGTAGTAGGCCATTTCAAACAGAGTGCACATGATTTGTAAAAATGCATCAACTATAATGCGGGAACTTTCTAAGCCCCTCCCTCCAGACTTCCTCACAGGTTGTCTCGGTAACTAGAAGCGACGCCTCGCGCCGTACGGCAGCAGAGAGAAAACAGACCTGATTCGTGCCCTCTTTACACTTCATATGCAGCGAACAAAACACGACGCTTCAACATTATCCCCAAACGAAGCCACATAAGGTAACGTATATGAAAATAACAAAGGCTGATATTCTTTAGCTAGGTTAGACACAGGCAACTTTCTTGTCCATTGCTTTTGTAGCAGGCCCCGCAAATATTAAACGCTAGCTAAGTTAGCTAGATAACTGTTAGGATGGATTAGCGAACATTTCAGGTATTTATAAATATGCACGGTAGCTTGCCAAGATAACTACCTAGCCAGTTGCTTATAATCGCGTTTTCGCACACTGGTTTGATATCTCGCGTTTTATATGCGATTACGTTACCTGCCAACTTTGCTAATTTGTTAGCATTTAGTTGGTTAGTATTGTTTGCCTGTTTGTCACTACAGTGTAATTACGTGCTGTGTGTAGTTTACTGTATTTTTGCCGTTTTTTAAAAAGAATGGCCGTCTACTTTGATCACCGTATCGAAGCACCAGACAGCAACGGCACAGCGTCTCTTCTCGCGTGGCACTCTAATCAACCGTTGCTTGCGGTCGGTTCGGTTAATCCAGCCACTGGAGGTAGCGTTGACCTCTACCTGCAGCAGGTGAGGTTCTGGCTTCTATTCGGAACAGAATGTTGAACCTATAATGTGTACAGAACTATTTTTCTTTGATCGTGCTGTGTATAAACGGCTCCCCATTAGCCAACGAGTTTTAATCGTGTTGCTTGTGAATTTGTAGGGAGAGCATGTAGGGTTGTGTCACGTCCAGCGGTCGTTCAGTCCGTCTCTGCTGCGATGGCACCCTACCAGAGCCCTTCTGGTGGTGGGCTGGGAAACGGGTGAGACCCTGTTACTTACTCACCCACATGGGGAACTCACACTCCTGCCCCCAGACACACATGCTTCCTGCATCACACTACTGGAGTGGAGCTTCAGTGGAGCCAGACTGGTCACAGGAGATCAGGTGAGGACCCATTCTTACACACACACACATGTTGCAAATTCAAAGGCACCTGTGTGGTCCCTGTGCTTCTACTAAAGCTAATGTTGCAGCAGCACTCTGGTGTAATGTGTGTGTGTGTGTGTGTGTGTGTGTAGGCAGGGGTTCTGGTCATGTGGAAGGTGGATGCTAGAGGCAAACTTCATGGAAGCCATGTGATGAAACAGCATTACAGCAAACCCTTGACCCACTGCATCTTTAAACCCATGCCACCCACAGAGTGAGTTTTAAATACACACACACCCTGAGGCAGTATGTTCCAGTGTGCATACAGTGTGTAGTTACTGGCTGTTGATGTATTCTGTATGTATATTCTGTTTATCTCTGATATGAAGCTTCTTTGTTAGAACTTCACGCTGTCCCTCTGATCTGCTGCCACATAATCTGATATATAGACTAGCTATTTCCAGAACAACCATTGTTGAGAACTAAAGGTCCTGACCACAGAATCAAGAGGCTCTAACCCAACCCTGGAGTGGTTCATCTTAACCTGTGGCTGCGTCAGAACATGCACGTTTGCACTAATTTTGGATTTGGAATATAGTTTCAGTTAGGAGCTAGAACAGATATGGAATATAGTTTGAGTTAGGAGTTAGAACATATGGAATATAGTTTGAGTTAGGAGTTAGAACAGATATAGAATATACTTTGAATGAGGAGCTAGAACAGATATGGAATATAGTTTGAGTTAGGAGTTAGAACAGATATGGAATATAGTTTGAGTTAGGAGTTAGAACAGATCTCATTAGTCTTCACAGCTGAACTGTAATATCCACTATACAGTCAAACTGTCTAATTGTGTGTAGGTGGGTATTTTATTATTAAAAGCTAATTTATTGTGGGTTTGTATGTATATAAAGCTATTGTACTGCGTATAGATGTGTATGTATATATTTTGTATGCATGTTGATGTGATGCGTCTGAGGTGCAGGTTTGTGCACATTATTTGGGTGTGTTTTTTGCACATGTGTAGATCTGTGTATATATTATGTATGTGTGTGTTATTTGGGTGTACTTCTTGTGCTTTTGTGCAGATGTGTATATATTACTTATGTGAGTGTTGTGTGTGTGTGTAGGGACATGGCAATGCTGGCCAGAGCTGCTGTCAGTGGTGATGAGGATGCTCTGGATAAGTTTAACTGGAAGAAGAGCAATAAAGGGGTTGGGGCTTTCTCCCCTGGGTCACAGGATGGACATACCATCTATGCCAGCACAGCTGACGGTGTGTGTGTGTGTGTGTCAGAGAGAGAGATGGATTAAGCTATCTGCAGCTTTGTATTTGCAGCAAACTCTTTGACTATGATGTGTGTGTGTCTGCACTGTTGTCATATATTTCCTTATTTAATTGCATTTTTGCATTAGTATTTTTGCTTGCATCTTTGTGTTTCAGGGTGTGTGTACAGTGTGGATGAACAGGGGCGCAGTGTGTGCCTACTAACAGTAGAAGGCAGAGTGCAGAATCTGTTCTACTCAGAGCGCAGATCCGTGCTTGCTGTGGTGACGGACTCACTTCTGCTCTCCCAATTTAGCCTCGGCCCAGAAGGGGGCGCCCAAGAACTCAGCAAGGTAACACTGTAGTCAAACAGTACAAAATTGCTTTCCTTACTAACAAACTTCACAGAAGTCAACACAAGATACATGCGTGTGTGTGTGTGTGTGTGTGTGACGTAGGTGAAGCTCAGCAGGAGAGGGGGACCGAGCGCAGACATTGTATGGACAGAGGGAGGTTTGCTTATTACAGCCTCTGGAGAACAGCATGTTAGGTCTGATTTGACCTCTGACCTTTCCTTGTTGAACTACTGAAGTATTTCGATTAAGACATTTTGTTTGTTTCATGTGTATAACTGGATCAACTGTAGAGCGTTTGAATGCTGTGTGTGGTGATGTTTTGAACATGTGTGTGAGTAGGCTGTGGGACCTGGAGGGAGACGATAACTGTGTTCTGTCTCTGGATGAGAATCTGGGCTTTGAGAAAGGAGAGCTGCTAAACTGTGTGTCCTACTGCACTGTCAAAGGTGAGAATGCATCCACCCAAGACACAGTACTGTTATTCTATAATGTAAATCTGATGGTTTACATGTCAGTACTGTTATTCTATAATAATGCAAACCTGATAGTTTACATGTCAGTACTGTTGTTTTTGCTTTCAGATGTCCTTGCAGCAGGAACCAACAGGGGGCGTGTTGCACTATGGCAGATGACGACTGTGACCAATCAGAAAGGAGAAACAAAAACTCAGTGGGAACTACAGACACCCACTGAGCTGGAGGGGAATGTTACACAGCTGCAGGTATTGTTACCCACAATTCCATGTGTTTCACTCAAATCAGTCAAAAGACATTATTGTGTTAATGATACCAAGAGATGATTTAAAATATTAACTTGTTAATATTTTGAGTGGTTGGAATGACTGTGATACAAACCGGATTGCAAAAAAGTTGGGACACTAAACAAATTGTGAATAAAAACTGAATGCAATGACGTGGAGATGGCAAATGTCAATATCTTATTCGTAATAGAACATAGATGACAGATCAAAAGTCATCTCTTTAAACTGAGAGAATGTATCAATTTAAGGGAAATATATGTTGTTTCAAAATTTCATGGTGTCAAAAATCCCAAAAAAGTTGGGACAAGTAAAAGTGGCTGGAAAAAGGAAATTGAGCATATAACGAACAGCTGGAAGACCAATTAACACTAATTAGGTCAATTGACAACATGATTGGGTATAAAAAGAGCTTCTCAGAGTGTCAGTGTCTCTCAGAAGCCAAGATGGTAAGAGGATCACCAATTCCACCATTGTTGCACAGAAAGATAGTGCAGCAATACCAGAATGGTGTTACCCAGTGTAAAATAGCAAATACTTTTAAGTTATCATCATCAACCATGCATAACATCATCAAAAGATTCAGAGAATCTGGAACAATTGCTGTGCGTAAGGATCAAGGCCGTAAAACTCTACTGGATGCTCGTGATCTCCGGGCCCTTAAACGTCACTGCACCTCAAACAGGAATGCCACTGTCAAGGAAATAACAGAATGGGCTCAGGAATGCTTCCAGAAAGCATTGTCAGTGAACACAATCCACCATGCCATCCGCCGTTGCCAGCTGAAACTCTACAGTGCAAAGAGGAAGCCATTTCTAAGCAAGCTCCACAAGCTCAGACGTTTGCACTGGGCCAGGGGTCATTTAAAATGTAGTGTGGCAAAATGGAAGACTGTTCTGTGGTCAGATGAGTCACGATTTGAAGTTCTTTATGGAACACTGGGACGCCATGTCATCATATGCTCCCATCTAGACGTCATCTCTTTCAGGGAAGACCCTGCATTTTTCAACAAGATAATGCCAGACCACATTCTGCCGCAATCACAACATCATGGCTACATAGGAGAAGGATCCGGGTACTGAAATGGCCAGCCTGCTTTCCAGATCTTTCACCTATAGAGAACATTTGGCGCATCATAAAGAGGAAGGTGCAACAAAGAAGGCAATTTGAACAGTTAGAGGCCTGTATTAGACGACTGAACAGTTAGAGGCCTGTATTAGACGACTGAACAGTTACAGGCCTGTATTAGACATGAATGGGAGAGCATTCCTATTTCTAAACTTGAGAAACTGGTTTCCTCTGTCCCCGGACGTCTATTGATTGTTGTAAGAAGAAGGGGGGATGCCACACGGTGGTAAAAATAAGCCTTGTCCCAACTTTTTTGGAATTTGTTTACGCCATGAAATTTTGAAACAACATATTTTTCCCTTAAATTGATATATTCTCTCAGTTTAAACTTTTTATCTGTCATCTATGTTCTATTACGAATAAGATATTGACATTTGCCATCTCCACATCATTGCATTCAGTTTTTATTCACAATTTGTTTAGCGTCCCAACTTTTTTGGGATCCGGTTTGTACCAACCACTGATTGAAATGAATGCTTCATATAATAAATATATTGTCCTCATGGTATTGTGTCCTCATTGATGGCAGGGTTCTTGATTTCTTTCTCTCTCTCCCTCTCCCTCCCTCCCCCTCCCTCCTTATAGTGGGGGTCTAGTCTACACTTGCTGGCTGTGTCCAGCAGTGGCTCAGTGTTGATTCTGTCGGAGCATGTGATGTGTTCCCACTACAGCCAGCAGGTGGCAGCAGTGCAGGTCACACCCACACAGCTCAGCCTCAGTTACTTCGGCACAGACACACAGCTCACACTACGCACGGACACACACATCAGAGCCGTGCAGGTTGGCAAGGTAATACTCACATGTTAATGTATGCATTCAACTGCTCATTTCCAATATGTATTCACAATTTAGAATTTTGTAGCATTCAATGTAGCATTCTGTTGTATTTATCGCTTTCACAATTGTGTGTGTGTTTGTGTGTGTGTGTGCGTGCGCGCTTGAAGGACACAGTGACTGTGTGGGATGGCAGATGTGTAACCGTGTACGAGATGTCAGGACCAGCCCTACGCCACACAGGTGTTGCACCACACCCAGACCTCTCCCTCACACTGGCCCCCAGACCCCTCCCTCACACTGGCCCCCAGACCCCTCTATCACACTGGCCTTCACGCTTTTCACAGACTCCTCATCTTTAGAAAAAGATGAGGGAAAAAAAGGGGTCTTTACAAAAGTAACAAGACTCTTTCATTCTTTCTCTCTCCATCTTTATTGTTTCTCTTTCTGTGTTTTCTGTGTTTCTCTTTATGTGTTTTTCTTTCTCTCTCTCCCCCATAATCTCTCTCTCTCTCTGCAGGTTCTTTCCAGTGTGATTCTGTTGCCCTTGCAGTCTATGAGGAGAATATTTACACTGTGGAGCCTAATCGGGTACAGGTTCGCACACCACAGGTTAGTGGTACAGTACAAACCTACTAAATCTGCTCTTTTTCTCTCTCTTTCTCTCTCTCTCTCTCTCTCTCTCACACACACACACTCTTTCTAATCTGTTTTTTCTCTGTCTCTGTGTCTCTCTTGCGTGTGTGTGTATTTTAGGGCACTGTAAAGCAGCTGTTGGTGTTCTCTGAGGCAGAGGGGAGCCCCGTGTTGTTGAGCGTGGGTGGCTCCTACCTGGCTGTGGGGACAGATACCACCCACGTCAGAGTGTTTGACCTCACTCGAAGGTACGCATACACACACACATACACTCATGCACACATATACACGCACACACTCAAACACATACAAAAACACAAACAAATAGATGCACATAAACGCACACATATGTACACGTACTTCTTTAGCACACTAGCAATATAGGCAAGAATTATAGTTTCATGATGGAGAGAAAATTAAACTGTTGTGGAGTGCTGCCTGTTTAGGAGTGTCTGCCTGTGTGGGCACTGTTTGTTAGTCTGGACCACTTGGTCCACATCTGTGTCAAACAGACTGAGAGGGCTCCTGCCTGATGCTGCTTGCATCCTTACTTACACACAGCTCGCTTGAAACACCTGTGACGGCAGGACAGCTTGAGCCAGAAATGCACTGATTTGTCATTTGGATGGCAGTGTGAACAGCAGGAACCAGCTCGAATCCGACATGTTCAGTTTCGGCACTGAAATCCGTTACGCATTTTATACATGGTAACGTTACTGACTGGCCAGATCGGAATTCAGGTGACTTTTACATCATGCTGACTTGCCATTCGTTATACGTTCACACTGCTGGGAGGGAAAGATAACAACTGTGAGGGAGGATTTCCAGACAACATTGACTGTGTGCTATACTTAACTATGATGTCTGTAGCAGTAGTCATATCATCGTAACTATAGCAACAAAACAGGTGTGTAGCATTGCATGTCCCTAGTGTTTGAGTGGGATACATAAGCAAATTAATGTGTTATTAATTGCTTCTTTGACTGCGAGATTTGCAGCCCATATTTGCCACCCACCCCCACTGCAGATTGACCAGGCGTATTGATGGCTTCCCTCTGGATGGTTTACCATGTTGCGTGTAGCATTGATCCTACACATGTGGATCAGTTTAGCAGTGTGATCTGTTAATCTTGATGTCAGATAGAAGTCACTTTCACTTCTACTTCTGGTTGTTAGCTGGAGAGACTGTTGCACTGTTACTGTTCTGCATCCTGGATTCAGTATCTTGTACTGTATACCCGCGCTTACTACATTAACAGCTGTAGTGTTCAGTAACACCTCTAGGGTTCAGCAACAGCTGTAGTGTTCAGTAACACCTCTAGGGTTCAGCAACAGCTGTAGTGTTCAGTAACACCTCTAGGGTTCAGCAACAGCTGTAGTGTTCAGTAACACCTCTAGGGTTCAGCAACAGCTGTAGTGTTCAGTAACACCTCTAGGGTTCAGCAACTGCTGTAGTGTTCAGTAACACCTCTAGGGTTCAGCAACAGCTGTAGTGTTCAGTAACACCTCTAGGGTTCAGCAACAGCTGTATTGTTCAGTAACACCTCTAGTTTTCAGCAACAGCTGTAGTGCTCAGTAACACCTCTAGGGTTCAGTAACAGCTGTTCAGTGTTCAGTAACACCTCTAGGGTTCAGTAACAGCTGTAGTGTTCAGTAACACATATAGGGTTCAGTAACAGCTGTAGTGTTCAGTAACACCTCTAGGGTTCAGTAACACCTCTAGGGTTCAGTAACAGCTGTTGTGTTCAGTAACACCTCTAGGGTTCAGTAACAGCTGTTGTGTTCAGTAACACCTCTAGGGTTCAGTAACAGCTGTTGTGTTCAGTAACACCTCTAGGGTTCAGTAACAGCTGTTGTGTTCAGTAACACCTCTAGGGTTCAGCAACAGCTGTTGTGTTCAGTAACACCTTTAGGGTTCAGTAACAGCTGTAGTGTTCAGTAACACCTCTAGGGTTCAGCAACAGCTGTAGTGTTCAGTAACACCTCTAGGGTTCAGCAACAGCTGTAGTGTTCAGTAACACCTCTAGGGTTCAGCAACAGCTGTAGTGTTCAGTAACACCTCTAGGGTTCAGCAACAGCTGTAGTGTTCAGTAACACCTCTAGGGTTCAGCAACAGCTGTAGTGTTCAGTAACACCTCTAGGGTTCAGCAACTGCTGTAGTGTTCAGTAACACCTCTAGGGTTCAGCAACAGCTGTAGTGTTCAGTAACACCTCTAGGGTTCAGCAACAGCTGTATTGTTCAGTAACACCTCTAGTTTTCAGCAACAGCTGTAGTGCTCAGTAACACCTCTAGGGTTCAGTAACAGCTGTAGTGTTCAGTAACACCTCTAGGGTTCAGTAACAGCTGTAGTGTTCAGTAACACATATAGGGTTCAGTAACAGCTGTAGTGTTCAGTAACACATATAGGGTTCAGTAACAGCTGTAGTGTTCAGTAACACCTCTAGGGTTCAGTAACACCTCTAGGGTTCAGTAACAGCTGTTGTGTTCAGTAACACCTCTAGGGTTCAGTAACAGCTGTTTGTGTTCAGTAACAGCTGTTGTGTTCAGTAACCTCTAGGGTTCAGCAACAGCTGTTGTGTTCAGTAACACCTTTAGGGTTCAGTAACAGCTGTAGTGTTCAGTAACACCTCTAGGGTTCAGCAACAGCTGTAGTGTTCAGTAACACCTCTAGGGTTCAGCAACTGCTGTAGGGTTCAGTGATTGCAAGCAAAAGTTCATCTTGCGTACTGCGTCATAGTTTGAATTCTCCAGGTGTGAATAGCACAGTTCTGAACAGTGTGTTCTCTACTCTGTGTTCTGTACGGTATTGTGGATCCTGAAACCGTGTTTCCTCTGTGCGGCTGTTCTGCTCTTAACAGTTGATAGAAGTAGCTCAATGAGTAGCAAATCACATAAAATATATATAAAATAAGTTAAAATTATGCATTTTTTATTTGTTTGTGTATTGTGTGTGTATACAGAGAGGCCAAGCCATTATGTAATGCTAAAAATATGGCTGAGCTCATTCCTGAACTGGGAGCTCTGAGATCAGTCAAGTGCAATGCCAACGGCAACCAGCTCAGTATGCTGGTCACACAGGTACACACACACACACACACACGCGCGCATCAATTCACTATGTTGGTTACTCAAGACCAGTATAGAAAATATAGAAAACACAATCTCTCATTCTCGTACACAAAACACAGTCCTAACATGCGGGACAAACACAAATACACACACTGCAGTCATATACATCCACATGCACATAACACAATGATGCCCACACAAACACACACATACACAGTCTAAATACTAAAACTGAACAAATACAAATACTAGACATATTGGAGCAACTTTGTTATTGTACTGGGACATGTTTTAAATATGTATGCTTTATTTATGTCACACCCAACATATACTTAGGTTTGCTGAATGGGTGTGTGTGTGTGTGTGCCTTTATGCAGATAAACGGACGTCCAGATCACAAGGTGTATTTTTATGACGTTGAGATGGACAGTGTGTCCCACTTTGACTTCTTCACCGGTCGACCTCTCAGTGGCCTTCCCAACCTAGATGACACACAGAGGTACACGTGAAGTCTGTGTGTCTGTGTGTGCACGTGAATGTTGTGTGAGAATATGAGTGTGAGAGAAGTGTCCAGTAGAGACAGGGAGAGACTTTCTTCCGGTGACACTACTTTAATGAAATGCAACCTTCCCCAGTCTGAACACTTTTAGCGCAGAATAGGTCAAAGTTCATCACAGAGTGCAAGTAAACTCCTTCTCTTAGGGCGGATGTTCTATAATGTGTGTGGCAGGACTCCAGGGAATGAGGCGGAGCTTGCTGGTCGCTATCCAATCTCTCAGTTCTGGGATGAGACAGAGCCCCGTCTCTTTGTCTGTGAATCGGCTCTGGTGAACTCTGAATTCCACCTTGACAAGCAGTCACAGACCATGAACAAGGTACAGCAAAATCATACATAATAACCTTATCCTCGCCGTGGTTACAGAGATACTGACAAACTAACCATATCCCTGGCTGTGGTTATGGAGATAAAGATGTACTAACCTTATCCTTCACCATGGTTACAGATGTACTGAACCGCCACCTCTACAATTCACAGTCTGATTTAATGTGAGTCTGAGAGCTTGACAGCTAGTTTAAGAGTGAGTTTTTAATAGCAAATATTTGACAGTTTTCACACCTTCCACTATTAAAGGTGTAATAGAATGTCCTTGAGTGGTGTGTGGGGCAGGTCCAGTTGCTCGTCTACAATTTACTACCCCATTCATAGGGTCATTTTCTCCAACACTGGTATGAGAAGTCAAAGAGCGTAAGTTGTAGTTTGTAAGAAATTCTTACAGTACAAATGTATTTTCTCTAATTGATAAACATGTTTGTTTAGAATGTCTTGAGCCATGTTTCATGAGTGAATTTATGCTGGTCTGTTCTTTGATGGATGTTCTGAACATGATCTGCTCTTTGATTTGATTGGTTGATATGTAGAATAACTGCCCTCTTAGAAGTGTTCAAATGGCTGATCAGGTGTTTGTGTTAAAATCCGTGTTACATGGTTGCATGTACCCTTTTTACATTTAAACATCAATCACAACTGTTAATGTAACCAGACATGCCACAACATAAAACACAACGCAGCTTAACAAAATATAATATAATATTGCAGAAGACACTTAAGCAATACATGAATAAGTACCTTCATTTAAATTATAATTTCTATTATAATTGCGATACTGTTTATATAATTACCACATTACAATAATAATGATTTATATTTATCCATTACCTTAGATATACATTCTTTTAAATTGTCCAAGCTGCACATTTGTAGTTTACTTTCTAAGTTGCTCCAAAGCGCTAACCCCTTAACGGAAATACATTGACTTTTTATATTAGTTCTTATCTTAAGTTTCTTGAACATTCAGACTCCTCTACTCTCTCTGTAACTAAATCATTCCTGAATACAGTATGGTAATAAATTGTTATTGGGCTTGTACATTACATTGTAGTTCTGTAATCACTGATTGTATCAATATGCTTAAATGTCTTTGATGTGAGGGGTAAATGTATTGAAATTGCTGTTCTCTGATAGGTGGATGTATTGGTGGCGACTTTTTTCGTCACCCAGGAGCATGGCCTCCTCCTACAAGACACACAGCCAAAACCCCCCACCTTACAGAGTCTGCTGGCCCTGGACACACCTTACTACTACTACACCTGCAAGGTACAAACACACACACACACACACACACATACAAACATACATGTACAAACACATACACACTCTATCTTTCTATTCCTCTGATTTTGTTGCTCCTTCTGGGGCTTTTTACTGTTTTTGTTGTTGTTTTTTTCTTGGCTTGTTTTTTGTTGTGTCTGTTATGCTTTGTCATCTGCTTCTAATTAGCTCTTATTTCAGCTCTTATTTCGGAGAGGTGGAGTCTTTCTTCCTCATGTGAGTACTGTCTCACTCCTTCACCTAATCTCTTCCCCTCATTCTTTATCATTCTTTTTCTCTCCCCCTCTGCCCCCCTTTCCCTCACGCTCCCTCTCTCCATCTCTTTCCATCTCTCCCCCTCTCTCTATCTCCCCATCTCCCCATCTCTTTAGCTCTTTATCATGTCTTCTCTTCTCTCCTGGGACACATCCCATGGCTCTCAGGGCAATAATGCCTTTTCTGTTCCAGAGCTGGACAGAGTGCTGGACAGAGTGGGTCAGTACTTACAGAATGCTAGACAGTGTGCTGGACAGAGTGGGTCAGTGCTGAACAGAGTGCTGGATGGAGTGGCTCAGTGCTGACAGGTGTTGCTCTAAGACAGGAGAACTCCAGCTCAGCTCTGATTTACCTCTGAGCTACTGGGTTACAGCTTTTCTGGGTTGGACACATACACTACTTGCTTGTTCTCTTAGTTGTTTATTTATTAATTTAAAAATGTTTTGTTTCTGGACAAGTGGTTTCATCTGTAAAACATCCGTTCAAAGACAAAGTAACCAAGGAAGTTCCAAAGAGTTCCTGTCCCACCCTGTACTCTGATGTTGATACAGCTTCCAGTCTCCACAGGAAATATTATGCATTGATGGATTAACTAGGAATTTTGTTTGTAACACCCGTTTTTCTTACTGTGTGTATGTGTGTGTGTATGTGTATGTATGTATAGCCAGGAGAGAACGATACAGAGAAGGAGCTGGATCATTCAGCACCCCTTGCAGTTCCAGTCTCCCACCACATGGTGGTACGGCGACCTCTGCGGGACTTTGTTGGTTTGGAGAGCTGTGACAAACAGACCAGAGACGCCATGCTTAACTTCAGCTTCTACCTGACCATTGGAGACATGGATGAGGCCTTCAAAGCCATCAAACTCATCAAGAGGTACACACACACACACACACACACACGGAAGGGTGCCGGTGGGTGTTTAGGCTGCAGTGTGGTAGTGAGGGCTCCTCATTCCCACTGGCCACTCGCACTAACCCACAGACTTGTGCTAATCCACAGATTCACACTAATCCTTAGACGTAGGCCTGTGTACTCAAGTAGTCATGTGTGTGGGGAAGAGTGAGGGCGTGCCTACAGTATTGTCCTGTGCTTTGCTGCACAAGACTCTGTGGGTTTAACTCTGGGGTTTTAAATCTGAGGATGGCAGCTTTAGGACAGGTGAATACTTGTAATACCAGATATTATTCAGTTTCAAACATTCAAGTCAAATGTAACTAAAGAAAAAGTAAAGAAAACAGAACAGAGCTGCTGTGTTTACAATCATTACAGCTTATCAGAGTTTCTCTCTTTCGTGTGCGTGTGCGGTATCTCTTTCACTCTTTCTCTCGATTCGAGTGCCTGCATCATCCTTAAAGAACCACAATTTTACTGTAATGCGAAATAACATATTTTTAACTGCAACAAACATGTCGGCTGTGTGGAGAGTGACCCCACAATAGCCATTTGCAGACATTGTTCTGCTGAATTGTCATGATAAGTAAAAAAAGTAAAAAGTTTATAAGATAAAAATAATTCGGGAGAGGTTAATTCTCAACACACACACACAATTTTAAATGCACCCTCAGCAAACAGTTTTATTTCAGAACTTTAGTTCCGTACTCTACAAGAGCTCTGCATATGTGAGGATGTCTTCAGGATGGATGGAAAAGCATCATAGGTGCTGCTTCATGAAGCTGGTTAACAGAACACCAAGAACATGCAAAGCTGTCATCAAAATATAGGACAGTTACTTCAAATAATCTAATATTTGTTTATTAGAGCATAATAACATGTTTTCTTTAATTGGTTTGGCATTTTGTGTGTCCAAACCTTTGACTGGTAGTATATATATAATAATTTTAAATTCTAGTTGTCATTGTTTTTTGTTCGAAAACAAATGAAAACCAAGACAAAAATACATTTAGCCTATTTAATTCATGCAATAGTGTAAAAGTGTAAATAGTGTAAAAATGAATGAAACATCATGACAAACCATGTTTGACATTTGGCATTCGGGCCAAATGTTTCTTTTTTTTTGGTTTTGGACAAAGAAATTCATTTAGGTGCATCCGTAGTAAATACTGATTCCTGTTTTCACCAAACACACAACCACATACATGAACACACACACTTCTACATAATGAGATATTGTGCTGGTTCAAGTGACACATGTCCTGTTGTTTTATTGGCTCAAATTCTTCCTGGTCATGACCTCTCACCTTTGATCTAAATTACTTTTTTTTAGTTTAATTTTGTTTAACAATTTGTGTGCATGTTCCCCCACAGTCCCTCTCTCACACCCTCTCTGTGCTACTCATGCGCAAACACACAAATTCACTCACACACAAACACTACTACAGTGGAATCTTAAGGTCATCCTAAGGTTGTGTGTCTGTGTGTGTGTGCATGTGTGGTTCCAGCTCATTTCCTCACATTCAGTCTGTCCTTGACACACTGTTTGGTTATCAGTCTGTTTCCAAATACACTCACACACAAAACACATATAGCAGTTTTCACTCAAAGACTAAATAAATTGCAATAAATGGCTTAAAGTTTATTATTTATTAATATTTCATTATTATTATTCAGTTTAGTCCTCATCAGGGTAAAAGTGCCCAGTTGAATAGAGTGGTGATGTATAAGTATAATATTATTTTAATTAGAATTCTATAATTATAATCCAACCGTATAAAGTTAAATGCAGGTACCATAAGCTGACTAGTGAGTAAAGGTCTATCCGTTTGTCCGTGATGGCCTATATATCCGTGGTCTGATTCTCCTATACACTGACATGTCTGGTATGGGAAGGTTCATAGTTTCTGTATACAGTTCCTTCTGTTGTGAGTGTGTGTGACTGTGCTAATCAAAAGCAAAAAAAAACAATCAAATGGACAAATTACCAAATGTTAAAACACTTAGACTTAATCTACTGATAGATAACTGCTAAAGAGACCCATTTTGGTACCAATTTACTGACCTTTTTAATGGTTAAATTGCAGTCTATATTTTAAGAATATAACAGGTGCATATACCATGTGTTTATTTATATATAGCTGCGTGTTCAGTAAGAGCAGATTAAACAATGTCAAGATCCAGCTTGATTTCTGATCATGGTGAGGTTAGTACAGTTGCCAAGGTGATACTAGCAGTCCCACTTGAGTGTGTCTCTGTGCCACTGTTGAAATCACTGCAGAAGCAGAGCAGAGGTGAGTTCTCGTTGGGCTAGCACTGGGCTAGCACTTGGCTAGCGCTGGGCCTCTTCACTCTTCCATTCTCGGGCTCTGGTCTGGAGCAACAGGTGTCTGCACCCGGAACTCTGGCAGAATTCTAAAGTGGAATTTGAGGAATGTCGCATGTTCTCTCAGAGTTCCATGGCATCCTTGCTGACAGTGTCTGGGGCCTCTCACTCAGGTCTCAGGGTCCTTTATTCACACTCTGCAAAATGTGTGTGACCTTCCCAAGAGTTCTTCATTACCTCCTAAGTTTCTCATATATACTGTGTCTCTCAGGAAAGCTGTGTGTATGTGTGTGTGTGAGAGAGAGTATATGTGTGTAAGTGCTTGTGTGTATGCGTGTGTCAGCATGGGGACTCCACATAGTCGTTGTCCAGGCGGGGTCTGAAGGGCGTGGCCAGAGATCGGCTGATAACAATGACGGGTGGTGACAGGCAGTCATCACGACGATGTAGAATGTTCCAGATGAGCATGGCGGCGGCGAGCGTGGCCAGAAGACAGGCAGCGATGTTGATGTAGCAGGAGTAGGAGAGCTGTGTGTACGGGCCGATCCGGTAGAACGCCACCAGACCAATCACCAGGACAAAACCTGCAGCAGGAAGAAGACTGTTCAGCCTAACTGCCCTGCCAACAAACACACGAAGACATGCACATACACACACACACACACACACACCCACACACACCCTCAGAGGTAAAGAGTGTCTTCATCATAACCACCCTCTGATCACATACACACACACAAACACTTAGAGCTGAACACAGGCAACACAGGATCACAGCTGTCCTGCACTGGTTTAACTGGGACCTCAGTGTGCAGCTCGATAGATGCTAGAAGGACCATGTGGTTTGTCACATATCGCGTGCTTCATATGAAGCACCACTGTGTGTGTATGTGTGTGTGTGTTAGCAGCACCCAGTAGGGCTTCATTAAGACCATTTTTCATGCCTGGGGCAAGTAAAGTTACGCCTCTGTGCAACCAATAGTGTCTGTGTGTGTGTGTAAGTTACCAGGTGTAAGTGTTGTTGGTACTGCTGGTCCCTGGGAGGGACTTCAGTTCCACTCTGCCCGATGTTTTTAGAGCTCAGATTTCTTTTGTCTGAATTTATTTTGTTAATTTTTTTGTTTTATCAATGGAGCTGGAGTCATTGACTGGTTTCAGTGGTTGGCTGAGTGGTTGACTGACAGGCCAGCAAGGGCATTTGCTCTTCCCACTTCCTATGGAGGAAAGGAAGTGTGTTAATAATACTCTTCCCAGAAACTCAGCAGCCACCCAGTCGAGGATGTGGAAACAGGAGAAAGGAATACCTCTCTCTGTCTCTCTCTTTCTCTCTCTCTCTGTCTCTCTCTGTCTCTTGTCTCCCTTTCTGTCTCTTTCTCTGTCTATCTCTCTCTCTCTGTCTCTTTTTTTCTGTCTCTCTCTCTCTGCCTGTGTGAATCTTTTTTTGGCATGCTGTAATCGCTCTGCTTTCCTTCCCCTTCTCTTCCATTCATCCTTCCTTACACCCCTCCCATTCAGCCTAACCTGAATAATCTCTCTATTTCTCTCTCTCTCACACACACACACTCGAGTATGACTCCAGGCTGGTCTCCCTGTCTGAGTATGTAATCCGCTCACATTTCCTTTCCATTGTATCTGTGAGTCCTGCTACCTCTGCATCAGTGACTTGGTATGCCAAGGCCATGTGTGACCACCTACACAGTGCGTTTGTGCATGTGTGTGTCTGTGTGTGTATGACCATCCTCCCATGTTTCAAGTCACACTCCTTTCCATGAAGTCTACAAACACTGAAGTCTGTAACCATGGTGACACCTATCCTGTAACCCTAATCATTTTGCTTGTCAGCAGGACTTGGACAAAGCTCCCTGTGGTGGGGCGGTCCGGTCCGGACGTCTCCGAGCCCATCCTCCTGTGTCTACAGGCCCCACGTCTCCATCTGTGTTTGTAGATCAGCGGGTAGTGGGCTGCTAGCCATGGCCCACGTCATTACCACAGTAACAGTCCCTAGCTAGGAGCAGGGGACAGGCCTCAGCACTGTACACATGCGTCCACTAACCACCGCAGCTATTAGATATACAAATGAAAGCACAGTATTATTTTTGGCTGAGAATCTAGTATTAACAATAACAGTCATTATTAGTTCTATTATATTTTCTAATTCTCCATAATAAAGTACAGGTCCAAGAGCAGCTTTCAGTACTTTCACACACGTGTTTTAGTTAGTGTTTACACACACGGGCCTTAGTTAGTGTTCACATCCGCATGTTTTAGTTAGTGTTCTTTAGTTTACACACCTACTGTAGTTCGTGCTTTCACGCCTGCTTTAGTGTTTGAACATGCATGCTTTAGATTGTGGTTACACTCGTGTGCTTTGGTTTGTGTTTAAACATGTGTGCTTTAGTTAGATCTTCAGCTACACACACTCTATATTCCACTGTTTCGGCAGCCGTTGCATGACTAGTGCATATGTCTGCATCGACAGCATTAGGTTTCAGTCTTCAGTCAGAGTTTTCATTAGGCTCCAGCCTGTCTGCCTACAACCTGTCTTTCTCTCTTTAGCCCTTTTCTGAAGGCCTCCTTGTGTCTCTCTCTCTCTCTCTCTCACTCACTTTGTCCTGTCCCACTTTGAAGATCCAGTTCTGTATCTTTCTCTCTGAGATCACACCTAAGAGATGACCACTGTCTCCTGCTCACATGGAAATTCCCCGAAGCCATCAGTGCTTATGGGCACGAGTGTGGTCACAGGTGTGGGTGTATGTTTTGGTTGTTTCTTTGTTTGTTTGTAAGGCAACAGTCCAATATACATATACACATTATATAATTCCCTCAATAATAGGTTGATATACTGGATGTACAGATAATATCTAGTAGATATTACAGACTGGACTGCTTACGGTATCGTCCAACTTCATGTTCACTCATAATTCACACACTGCTCATGTCCACCTGTACTTCACACACTCCTTCCCCAGGAGGAAACACTAAGCTCAGAATCTCACAGTCATAGTGAACTAAACATAACCCCTCATTAACCTGGCTGTTTTACATGCACATATACAGTACCTCTGTGTATAGTTATATTTCTTTATAGACTTAATATAAAAAGTGGTCAGCCTTCCCTGTGGTCAGCCTTCCCTTTCTGGGCTGGGTATTGGTGTAGTGACACCAAGACAACTACATGGACCTTTATTCATTTGACAGACATTTTTATCAACACAGACATGATGCAGATGCCCATTTTCCACGATGTAATCAGATAAATGTCAAAAGAGGTGCAGAGTGTGGAGGGTGTGAGTGGTGGTGCGAGTGTGGAGTGTTGGGGGCATCGGTTATGGGAGATGGTGTAGAGAGTGGAGGTGGTGCGGGTGTAGAGGGTCGGGCATCTGTAGTGATACGGGTGTATGTACCTGCAATACTAGGTAATGGCAATGATTCCTGCAGTTTAGTAGTAGTCTGGCTCAAGGGTATCTTGAATTCTGATCTATCTATGCTACTATCTAGGATGCATTCAGTGAACAGACGCAAAGTACTTTGTAAGTCGCTCTGGATAAGAGCGTCTGCTAAATGCCCTAAAGGTAAATGTGTAGAGGGTGGGGGCGTTGGTGATGGTGGGGGTTTATGGCTGGATTGGCTGTGTCCACTTGGGAGTTCCCCTTTGCTTCCAGGGAAATTCTGTTGCTCTGTAGTTTATACTGTGTGTGTGTGTGTGTGTGTGTGTGTGTGTGAAGGAGAGAGAAAGAGAATGAGAGTGATTGTCTCTGACAAAATAAAAAAACGTTTCTTCCTTTACATTACGTAAACAGTACCTATACAGCAGAGTTAATTAACACACCAGCTTCTCTCAACCAATTTGCACACATACACACACAGAGCTTGAAGCCTTCTTGTTTTGTCCTGGTTAAACATCCTCTTCTATCTATTCTATTCAGTGACTATCCTGGCCACATACATACAAGTTGTCCTCTGTATTAAAAAAATACACTACCACAGTCCTGACACATTTTACACACACGCGCACACACAGACACACACACACAGTGCATTTATGCACACATTTTTTACATTAACACCTCATACTGTATTTTACAGTCCTAGAAACACACACACTCAGCTTGCAGTGTTTGAAGCATGGTGCACAGTCCCTGTCCCCCCCCCCCTTTCCTCTACATAACAGGTAGTGGCAGGCATTTCCCTTAGCAGAACAGGGATATCCTGGCGCCTGGCTGACGCTAGTGCACGCTCGCCTCTCTCTGGTGCTCCGTCCCTCCCTCTGTACGGCTAAAAATAACCGCTCGCACACCAATAACAAACACGCACATTAATAACAACACCAGCGGTGCACTGCCATTCCCACAGTGAGCAGAGCCATGCTCCTGATGCCCTGGTGCCCCTCACACACTTCAGCCCACACGTAGCTGACGGTTCTGCTGCCACACATAGCCACTGCGTCATTAACGCTTCCTGATAAGAACCCAGGAAATCTTACAGACACTTCCCTGCTCAGCATATTCAGGCTGGTTATTACACTGGTTAGCGCATATATATATATATATATTAAGTTAAGTCAGCCACATTGTCAATTGTGATTTTCACCCCAATCGAAATTTGTCCTCCGCATTTTACCCTTCTGTGCAGTCAGAACACACACACACACACACTAGTGATTACTAGGGGGCTGTGGTTCACACGTGCCCAGAGCGGTGGGCAGCCCTAGCCCGGGGAGCAGTTGGGGTTAGGTGCCTTGCTCAAGGGCACCTCAGTCATGGCCACAGGCCTGGGAATCGAACCCACGACCCTCCGGTCACAAGACCGGTTCCCTAACCACCAGACCATGACTGCCATGTAGTCATGGTCTGTATATATATATATATATATTGCGTGTTAATAACCTAGTTATTACAAACTGTGTGGCCTTGGAAGAAAGAGGAACAGAGATAACTAATCTGTTCTCCATTTTGTAGACATGGAATTTGAACAGGTTTTTGTATTATGGAAACATATCTCACAAATGTTTTCTTCTGTTTTAATGCTTTATGAAGTTTTAAATGTCTTCTCTCATCTAAAATGTTTTTTTGTGAAGGCATTTGAAGAGCCATTGAGTTATTAAAAGGAAACTATTCCCTAATGGTTTTGATATGTAACAGTAATGATCCTGCTCTCCATAGAGCGCCTAACTCATCTATTCATCATATATCTGATAATCTGCTATTCGTCATTTGATTTAGGACTTTGTTTTTACTTAATTTTCTGAACTTTTCAATGTGAGTTTTTGGTAACAAAGTGTAATTTTTGTCTTGTTTGACTAAATAGCGATCTATCTTAAAATGCTTGATAGTGGGTGTGTCTTAATTCCCAGCAATACTGACTGTGTAGTAGCTTAAGATGACTGGGCTTTCAGCCATTTTGTTAGGTGTTCCAGTGTAGTAATAATGGTAAGCCACTGGAACTTTCAAATACTAATACATGTAGTCTAACTCAGATTTGAGATCCAATCATCTGACAGAAATCTTTAATGATTGCATCCATATAACCCGCTGCTCCAACATACACGCTGTAGAGTAGAAATACATAGGCTCTTTGCTCTTTGTGTTTCCTGATGTGTGTAAACAGCCAGTAAGTTAGCAGTGGGCTAACTGCTTTGCTGTGGACCTTAAACTTGTAGCTTTTTTTACATGTGGTGCCAAATTCACCAGAAGCTTAAATGACCCAATAGTCCAGTCCTCATAGTCCATCCCCGATAGTTTACTGTGATGGTCCAACCCTCAAATAAGTCCCTGGGGCAAGATGTCTTCACTCTAAATATTTAGCAGTTACTTGTATTGGAACAACTGCATAAAGTCCCAAATACACACCACTGTAACCTAACAACACTCTCATCAAACACACACCACTATAACCTAACAACACCCTCGCCAAATACACATCACTGTAACCTAACAACACCCTCGCCAAATACACACCACTGTAACTTAAACCCTCACCAAATACATGCCAATGTATCCTAACAATACCCTCACCAGATACACACCACTGTACCCTAATAGCACCCTCACCAAACACTCACCACTGTAACCTGTATTTAATGTGACGAGCAGAACATATATTTATTTACTTTTTTATGTATTTAATCCTATGACGAGTAGAACGTAGATTTCTTTATTTATGTATTTAATGCAGTGACTAGCAGAATGGGTATTTATTTATTTATGTATTTAATGCGATGACAAGCAGAACATGTATTTATTTATTTATGTATTTAATGTGATGACTAGCAGAATGGGTATTTATTTATTTATGTATTTAATGCAATGATGCAGAATGTGTTTAATGGAAAGGTTTCTCTTAAGCAGAGCAGTGGAGAGTGTGGAAGTAGCCTTGTATAAGCGTCAGAACACATGAGAAGGTCCAGGAGTTAGACAGGTGGGAGAAGATTGGGAAGTTCCAGATCCCTGAGAATGACTGACTTAGCACTGGGGCCTCCTACGCTCCAAGGAACCTTTTACTTTACACAGGTAAATCCCTGTGTCAGCCCACCCTGTTGATCTGACCACACCCCTTTGTGGTTCTAGAGAAGATCAGACTTCCGTCCAAAAAGAGGGCTAAATCTCACAGTGGTGGTTCTGTGTATCCGGACGGTTTGGCTTCAAGTGTATAGGCTGGAGTTTTCTTGCTATCACTTGCTTGCTATCACTTGCTATCACTTGCTATCACTTGCTATCCCCACTGATAAATGTTCACACAAAAACGTAAAACACCAGAAAAATGCGGATACACCACAGCAGAATCAGCACAAGATAAATCAGATTGTCTGACAGTTCCAGTTCAGACAGTCTCAGATAAATCAGATTGTCTGACAGTTCCAGTTCAGACAGTCCCAGATAAATCAGTTTTTCTGACCGTTCCAGTTCAGACAGCTGGTTCCGAAATGTTCTTTCTCTGTTCTCCAGCTAACACGTTACTGCTAAACTCATCTACTGATCATATGCTGTGCAGAACTGTGACTCCTTGGCTCTCATCTAACCTATAATACATCTCCATGTAAGGGCAACCGGCTCTGGAAAACACCTCAATAATCACCCAACTACGCACGCACACAACCCCTCCCACATGCTCGGACTGGCCTGGTCCTAGCACACGCGTGGGCAGGTCTCTCTAAGAACATTGGATCTGATCTGATAAGCTTCAGCTGGGTTCCTGCAGAGTTCTTTTCCTCCCTGTCTACTTCCTGTTTGATTTGTGGGTGGTCTCCATGTGCTGGAGCTGTTAGAGATCCTCAGAGCAATTTCCTTCGTTCTTTCTGTTCCCTCTGCCCCAAAACACAGCACTCTGAAGAGCAGAGACACTGCAGAGCCTTCTCTGCTCCATGTCTCAGACATGGCCAGCTTAGCTGGGCTGAAGACCAGTGGATCAGCTACGTGAGAGGGTCTGTTATTACTGGTGTGTCCCACTCTGAATATGCCCTGTTTGGGTTTCTTTTGTTTGTTTGTTTTTGTGTGAACTCTTTGGAGATCTGGGTGTTCATGAGAGAGGTGTTTGTGTGTGGGTGTGCGGGTGGATGTGCACACATGCGTGGGCTTGTAGAGTGTGTTGGGAACGTTTGTATGTGTGTGTGGAGCAGGTTGGTTCATTTACATGTGTGTGTGGAATATATTAGGTACATTTACGTATGTGTGTGTGGAGCGGTTTGGTTCAGTTCATCTTGACAGTGGTGGACAGAACTCTGTCAGTCTCCAGGGTTCATGTGTACTCACTAGCAAGCTGGAACAGAGCGGCGATGGCCTCCTCCCACCACTGAGAATCCTGGGTAATGCGGTTTATCTTCAGAACCCCCAACAAGAAGATCAGCTGGCCCACTGTCAGAGCCACCGTTGCCATCAGGTTGCATGCCCGCATCATGTCAAACTGAACTAGGATCAGAAATGCAGAGCATTTGAACTTTACAGAAACTAATGGCTAACTCATCAGAGATTAGATCTATAGATTTTTACAGCACTGGCAAACTGGACTGGAGCCTAGAATAAGTAGAGAGAGCTGATGCTTAATAAAGCCCTTAGCCTCAGACCATTTTGGAGCTGATTTATATTTTAATGTACATGTAAGATTAGGAATGCCAGTCTGCTCTATGTTTAATCTTGATTTTAAGATGTGAGGAAAATCTGCTCCTAATTCTGAGCAGACTGAGATTGGGGAAGGCGAACATCCAAACATGCTCTTCTATTATTCTTCATGTCCGGAGACCACAGTAAATCATCCGATGCATTCTGAACCCGCCAAAGACCATTACTAGTTATTAACATTACTAGTTAAAATATATGTTTATAAATATCATAAATATGCGAATTACTAGTAATCAGGACACATTAATATTGATCAGTATACATTAATAGTGATCAATTCGCATTTATAGTCATCAATTTACATTCATAGTTCATACTCGTCCTGTCATGGTGCTTTACATTGGTAGTGAATTCAATGGCAAACTAAAGTCAGAAATGACTTAGATTATTAAATTAGAAATGACTCTGGAGCTGTGTGTGTGTGTGTTTGGGGAGGAAGATCTGAATCACAGTGACCTGGAGTGTTTGTGAGCCCAACAAAAGGTTTGTGTGTTTGTATGTGTACAGAGGATCCTAAAGACAGATGTATGAGGGGTGGTAGTGTGTTTGTGTCTGTGTGTTTATGCTAAAGGCAGGTGTGTGTATAGAATGTTCCACACAAGGCAGATGTCTCTTTCAGTCTGTACCATGTGGCCTTCACTTCCTGCTACCCATGATCCTTTGCTATGTTCTTCCGTTTCCGTTCTTCCGTGTCTAAATCTGGACATGCAGACAGACATGCCACAGTGCATACTGCCTGGATGTAGGTGTCACAGTGCATACTGCCCAGGTGTAGGTGCCACAGTGCATACTGCCCAGGTGTAGGTGCCACAGTGCATAATGCTCAGTGCGTTGAGTTTGAATTTCTGCAGCATGTAGTGCCACAACAATTTATTGCGTCTTGTCATGTGACAGCCAGTGATGGTACTGATGGTGCGATTTGTTAGTGCAGTTGATGACTAATATGATTGATACGACTGAGATAATAATTCACTGATTTGATTGATTGATGAATGATATGATCAATACGACTGCCATTGGAAACTCTGAAGAGTCAAAAAATTCTGAAGGTGTAGGACTGTCTGAATCACCACACCCCGCATGTTAAAGTGCTGGAATGACGAGTGTGTGAGTCAGCTTCCCAGAGGGTAGAATGTTTCAGGCCATCTAAATCCAACACCTGATAACTTTAACATGCCCTGTGCATCCTTCCTTACATTAATGAACTCAGTATGTCAACAATGAATAATGCACAAACACACACAGGCTCACACTCACGTTTGACGGTGCTGCGTGACTCCTGGTACCCGGCGAGGTCTGCTCCCCAGCCGAGCCTCTGACACGGCGTGTCTGCTTGCGGGCGAGCGTGAGCGTCCCTGTCATCTCCGTCATTGTGCAGGCAGACGGTCCAGAGGCCCACGCTGCGTTTGCGTCCGTCCTCAAGCGCCTGCAGGACCCAGCCGGAGCTGAGCGCCGCCGTGACGTTGAGCAGCAGGGAGAGCAGCGCGGCTCCGGCCGCAAGGAGCAGCAGCCTGCCCACAGCCATATGCCCCCCACGCCCACCGCACCCTGCCCGGGCACCGCCCTCGCCCCCCACCGAGGCCACACGCGCGGAGCCCCGCTCCCTCTCTAACACACACACACACACACAAACGCATGCAAGGAGACTCGCGTGCTGGGAGAGCTTAGCTAGAGAACATCTCCGCTCATTCTCGCTCGCGTGTGTGAGTGTTTTCTCTCGTTCATGTGTGTGAGTGTTTCTGAGGTATTGAGAGCTCCTGGGCTCACTAGCCCTCTTCACTCTTTGGGGAGGCACACACACGCACGGTTGTCCACAGAACCTTCACAGCCATTACAAACCGACGCAAACACTCACCCACACACTCTGTGTCTTTCAGACACTCCCGCTCTGATTCTTTTTTAACTCACTCACTCTGTGCTGGCCTGCGGTGACTGTCCCGTGGAAGCTGGAATGCAAGACCTTCTTTCACAGACTTCTCTTTCTCACTCTCCCTCTCTCTGTCTCTTGTTAAAATCCTTCTCTGTTTAGATCCAGCTACTCTCCATTGCGGTGTTGCTCTGGATATCACTCTGCCGGGGTCCCTTTTGCCGCTGTTTGTCTCCGTTCGTTGCAATCTTTTACTGTGGCGGTCTCTCTCTCAGAGCTGGGGGCTTGATTGAGGGGGTGGCTTCTCTCTGTTCTTCTCTGTTTTCCTCAGAGACAGAGATCTGTCTGATGTGGTTGCATACTCTCTCACCCTCTCCCTGCCCTTCTCTCCCTCCCCATGTCCACTCCCCTCTCTCTCTCTCTCTCTCCCTCTCCCTCTCTCTCTCTTTACCCTCTCTTTCTCTCACGCTCCCTCTTCTCTCTTCCTGTTCTATCAAGCATAATTTCTCATAGGCTCTACCAACATGAGTGAATGAGTGAGTGAGTCTGTGTGTGTGTGTGTGTCTGTGTGTGTGTGTTGGAGGGAGGATTCTTCACATTTGTCATTAAAGTGACTTCTCATTGCAAAGGCAAAGGCTGTGACGGTCTGGTTAACTGTCTCTCTGTCTCTGTCTCTCTCTGTTTATCTCTCTATCTCTCATTCTCTGTCTTTGCCTCTGTCTCTCATTCACTTCAGTTCAATCGTGCTTTATTGGCATGACAAATATTCATATTTGTATTACCAAAGACATGGAAAACACAACAACAATACTACAGCTGCTACCAGTAACTGTGATAACCAATATTATACTACAGTAACAGAACTTTTACTGTTACTAGTTTACTGTTACTATTACTATTATTTCTTCCACCATTACCTCTATATCTGATGATGATAATAATAATAATTGTTAAAAAATAAAATAGTAACCTTGGCAAGCTTTATCTGGTATGGGATGGTCACTCTGTCTCATTCTCTCTCTCTCTGTATATATCTCTCATTCTACCTATATTTCTATCTCTTTCTCTATGTCAAACATGTTGCTCCAGCAACAGGATGCGCTTCCTGAGAGGAAAACAGACACAGTAGAATTCAAGCGCCCCTTCTCTCTTTCTACATCTCTCTCTCTCTCTCTCTCTCTCTGTGTTAGACAGTGCCCTGCTGTTCAGTGTACTGTATGGTGTGTATTATCAGACAAGTTGTCCTGCTGTGTGGTGTGTTCTGTATGGTGTTGCCCTACTGTCTGGTGTGTTCTGCTGAACACTGATTTTCTGCACCCCTCATGTTTCTCTGCTCTTTTTTCTGTCCCAGCTCAGAGCCCCCAAACATTCCGGGAATTTCCTGTTGCCTGGCTCTAATAAACAGCCCACATCTGTATCTACTAAAGGCAAAGAGAGAGAGGGAGAGAGTGTGGATAAGGAGATGGGGGTGTTTTGGGGTTAAATAGAGAACAGATGGGGGATGCTTTGGGGTGAGAGTTATGCTGATGTGATATAAAATGGAGCACAGAGGGAAGAACAGAGTTAGAGTGGGGTGACCGAGAGGTAAGAGCTAGGGAGGGGTTAGAGTCTGGGGAGGAGTGCTGGGGGAGGCATACCTTCTGGAGACATTCTGGGATTGAGTCTGGAGGAGGAGTCTAGGGTAGAGTGGGGAGACTGGGGACCAGGTCATTCCTGGCATAGTTGGAGGCAGCCAGTTATTAACTGGAATGAAAGCAACTCCAGAAGGGGAGAGTAAGGTCTAGCCTCACTACCACTGACCCTACAGTTCGGCTCCAACACCTCACCACACCATCACACTGTCCTGCACACCCAAGTTGCTTACATTGTCATGTAATGCATAAGTACACCTGGATGTTCCCGACCTTACTTAACATACCTATGCTTATCATTAAATTGGTATTTATCTTTTATATAATTACCTTTCATCAACAGTGCATTTCTGTGTGTGTGTGTGTGTGTGTGTGTGTGTGTGTGTGTGTGTGTGTGTGTGTGTTCCAGTGAAGCTGTGTGGGAGAACATGGCTCAGATGTGTGTGAAGAGTCGCCGTCTGGATGTGGCGCATATGTGTTTGGGGAATATGGGTAACGCGCGGGCAGCACGTGCACTGAGGGAGGCGAAGAGAGAACCGGAACTGGAAGCCCGCACGGCCATGCTGGCTACGCAGCTCGGCATGCTGGTCAGACTCATGCGCTACACACACTCACACATTCACACACGCTACACTCACACATTCACACATGCTACATTACACAATATGTACTAAGCACACTCTACACACACACTCCCAATACACACACATTCTACACAATCACACTACAGATACATGCTACACAGACACACACACCACATGGGCACGCTACACACACAGACACAAATGCTACCACGCACACACTCTATGCACAGCTTATACTGTTAAACTGCAAACCTTTCTGAAAATAGAGTGAAAATAGTTTATTTTATTTGTTTTATTATTTTATTTTAATATTTTATTAGATTTGTTCTTTCTCTTCTCCTTCCCTCTCTGTCTCTCCCTCCTTCTCTTCCTTTCTCTCTCTCTCTCTCTCTCCCTCTCTCTTCTTCCTTCCCTATCTCTCCTTCTACCCCCTCTCTTCCTCCCTCTACTTGTCTCTTTCCACTATCCCTCCCTCTCTCTCTCTTTCTTTCCCTCCCTCCATCCTCCCTTCCTCCCTCTCCCCTGCTGTAGGAGGAAGCAGAGCAGTTGCTCCGCTCCTGTGGGCGCTTTGATCTGCTGAATAAGTTTTGTCAGGCGGCAGGTAAGTGGCAGCAGGCGGTGGAGACGGCAGAGACCCACGACCGTATCCACCTGCGCACCACCTACTACAACTATGCCCAACACCTGGAGGCTACAGCCGACAAGACCCTTGCACTGGCTTAGTGAGCATTTGCACACACACAGACACACACACACACACACAAACTAACAAATATACATGCACACATACACAAATATACACAAGGGTGCACAAACACATACACCAGTATACATATATAAATACATAAACTAAAAGTGTATTCTATGTAAAATAACAGTCTAGTCTATGTGTATAATAACAGTGTCTTCTGTGTGTATAATAACTATGTGTATAACAGTGTACTCTGTGTATAATAACAGTACTCTCCCCTGTGTCTACAGTTACGAGCGGTCTGACACACACAGGTTTGAGGTTCCTCGCATGCTGATGGAGGACAGTGTGTCTTTGGAGATCTACATCAATAAGATGAAAGACAAGTGAGTACTGTCCTGTAATTGGTTCTGGAACCTGGAATGTGCTTCCCTGATTGAACTTAGCCCTCTGTTTTCTCTGACATGGTTGAACAGAAACCTGTTTAAGTGGTGGGGTCATTATCTGGAAAGCCAATCAGACATGGAGTCTGCGTTGCGTTACTATGACTACGCGCAGGACTACCTTTCTCAAGTGCGTGTGCACTGCTACCTGGGAAACATCCAAAAGGTAAAATGCATCATACTGGCACTGGAAGATATAACATGTAACACGTTTGAGTAGGGGAAGAGATAGCATGTAACACGTTTCAGTGGAGGAATGGGTTAGCATATTACACGTTTCATTAGGGGAAGATTTAATATGTAACATGTTTCAGTAGGGGAAGAGATAGCATGTAAAATGTTTCAGTAGGGGAAGAGATAGCATGTAAAATGTTTCAGTAGGGGAAGATTTAACATGTTTCTATAGGGGAAGAGAGCATGTAACACATTTCAGTATGAGGGGAAGAGAAAGCATGTAACACATTTCAGTAGTAGGGAAGCGACAGCTTGTAACATATTTCAGTGGTAGGGAAGAGATAGCATGTAACACACATGGGAGAGCCAAGACTACACCTCTCTGGTAATAACTGTCCTCCATGTGAGGTTTTAGTTTGCAATGTAAATTGCTCATCGTGGGAGACTTGGCGAAGACAAGTGAAGAGTTTAAAGGGAGCCTGTGTCCAGCACAACACTATAATACCTGTGTCCAGCACAACACTACAATACCTGCGTCCAGCACAACACTACAATACCTGCGTCCAGCACAACACTACAATACCTGTGTCCAGAATAACATTACAATACCTGTGTCCAGCACAACACTACAATACCTGTGTCCAGCATAAGTCTATAGTATGTGTGTCAGCACAACACTACAATACCTGTGTCCAGCATAAGTCTATAGTATTTGTGTCAGCACAACACTACAGTGCCTGTGTCCACTCGGTTTAATTTTTTTTTCCCAGGCCAGTGAAATTGCCAACAGCACAGGCAACAGGGCAGCATCTTATCATGTGGCCCGGCAGTACGAGAGCCAGGACATGATCAGCCAGTCGGTGCATTTCTACACGCGTGCGCAGGCCTACAACAACGCCATCCGACTCTGTAAGGAGAACAACATGGATGAACAGCTGATGAACCTGGCATTGCTTAGCAACCCTGAAGACATGATGGACACTGCCTGCTACTACGAGGAGAAAGGAGTGCACATGGACCGCGCAGTAATGCTGTATCACAAGGTAACTCACACACACACACTCTCACTCACACACACACCCCTATATACACATTCATACATGCCCTATATATACACACATTCAAGCACTCTATATACTTCTCACACACACATGTACTTTCTCAATCACAAATATAGGCAAAAAATAATATATTGATTTAAGTGTAATAACAGTGTTATAAATAATATAGTGTAATTTACCTACCCTTTCCCTTAGAAACCATATGTTATAGTTAATAATTCAACATAAAAAGTACTATAAGGACTGCCTATTTAGTTAAGGAAGCAAATAGTTCTGATTGTGTTGCCCAGGATAATCAAAATCAATCATAAGGCAATACAGCAAATAGGTTATCCATAAGTTATTGAGTGACTTTCTTTAACAGGAGACCCAAAAGTCAAGCTGCTTTTAGTGCCACACAGTGGTGGGAAGTAGTCACATCACCCTTTACTGAAGATGCAGACTCCCTTCTGTCTCTTAGGGAGGAGAGGGGAGCTGCCAACGATGCTGGTAGTGAGTTCATCTCTCAGAGTTCAGCAGAGGTCAAGCACTTTAGCTATAGGAGTCGGGTCATGACAGTCATGCTTATGCAATAATTATTACCTCTACAAAACCATAAAGCTAAAAGCTAAGAGCACTATGTCGTACAACTTCTCTTTTGTCTGTCCTATTGACTGCCTTGAAGTCTCTATCATTTACTGTATCTGCTTCTCTCTTCCTTGTGCTCTCTATCAGCATGCCATATAATTTCTCACTCAGCGTGTGTGTGTGTGTGTGTGTGTGTTTGTATGTGTGTGTGCGCACATGTGTTTGTGTGTGTTTGTGTGTGCATGCGTGCGTGTCCACTCTGCCTTTAGGCGGGCCATGTATCTAAGGCTCTGGAACTGGCCTTTGCCACAGAGCAGTTTGGGGCATTGCAGCTGATTGCAGAGGACCTGAATGAAACCAGTGACCCCGTCCTCTTGGCACGCTGCTCTGATTTCTTCATTAAACATGCGCAGTACCAGAAAGCTGTGGAACTGCTGGTGGCTGCCAAGAAGGTACACATGCACATGCTTACACACACACACACACTCACATGCACATATGCACACACTCACACACACACACACGCACACACACACAAAAACATGTGCATACACTTGCACATATATACACATGCCTCACCCCCCCAACTCAAACATACAATTATTTTATCTGTGCTTGTTTCATTTTGTGTATGTGTATGTGTGTGTTTAGTATCCTGAGGCCCTACAGTTGTGTTTGGACCAGAATTTGACCATCACAGAGGATATTGCTGAGAGCATGACCGTGTCCCGAGGCTCCACCCATCTGTTAGAGGCGGAGCGTAAAGAACTGCTGGAGCAAATCGCAGACTGCTGCATGCGCCAGGGCAATTATCACCTAGCAACCAAGAAATACACACAAGCTGGTAAAAAGACAAAGGTATGACATAAACACACACGTTAATAAAGGGTCAACACTCCCAGTAACACATAGGATTGTAAATAAACATCTAACAATTAATGTATGGAAGCTGGTGTTTCTGTAATACTGCCAGAATGAACAAGCTGCGCATTTCTGCCCTGCAGAGTCATTCAGCACACTGGAATCACTGACAGATCCATTATAGGCTGGGCTCTGTGTGATGTCCTGTCCTGTGTCTTTTGCTCACTGTGATGCCATGTCCTGTGTTATGTGTGTGGTGTGTCCTGTGGCAGGCGATGCGGGCGCTCCTGAAGTCGGGCGACACAGAGAAGATTGTATTTTTTGCAGGTGTGTCTCGGCAGAAGGACATCTACGTGCTGGCAGCTAACTACCTACAGTCTCTGGACTGGCGGAAAAATCCAGAGATCATGAAGAATATCATTGGCTTCTACACCAAAGGACGTGCCCTGGACCTCCTTGCTGGTTTCTATGAGGCCTGTGCACAGGTATGTGTGTGTCGGCTTTGTTTTTTTGTATTTGTTGCACTCCCATGCAATACCAAGTGAAGCAATTAATTTCTGCTTGTGTGTGTGCATGTCTGTGTGTGTGTGTGTGTGTGTGTGTGTGTGTGTGTGTGTGTGTGTGTGTGTGTGTGCGTGTGCCTGCACACAGGTGGAGATTGATGACTATCAGAACTATGAGAAGGCGCTGGGTGCTCTGACGGAGGCATGTAAGTGTCTGTCTAAAGCGAAGAGCCGCAGTGAAGGAGACTCAGAAGAACGACTTACAGAGCTCACACACCGGACCACGCTCATCCGCAGGTTCATACAGGCACGCAGGTAACACAGATACAGCCACAGGACAGCCCAGAGTGTAACAGAAACACATCTAAAAAGAGAAAAGCACTGGCTATTTTTCTGATGTGTGTGTGTGTGCGTGTATACACAGGTTGTTTGAGGAAGACCCGTCTGGAGCTGTACAGGAGTGTGAGTCTCTGTTGGAGGAGCCAGACCTGGACCCTGCAGTGCGGGTTGGGGATGTGTTCGGGTTCCTCATAGAGCATCACTGCCAACAGGGCAGCCACCAGAAGGTGAGCAGGATCATGTATAGGGTGTGGAGCTGGAGTCCCCCTGTGTGGGGTTTGCGGGTCTCTGTGATGGAAAAGCATATTTTATGCTTTTACCAAAAGATTGTTTGTTTGTATGTGTGTGTGTGTGTGTTTGCGTGTGCGTGTGTGTGTGTGTGTTGCAGGCTTGGGCCAGGGTGGAGGAGCTAAAGCGTCTGTACCCTACAGTAAACGTGAGTGTGTATGTGAGCCCGCACAGTCTGGAGATTCTACAGAGCGCAGGAGTTCGCCTCAGCCTGGCAGAGACCACACACACACACCGTGACACAGATGGTACACACACCCACAGTGACGGAGAGGATGAAGATGAAGTGGAGGAAGATGAAAACCTGAACAACTGAGGAGGGCCACAATATATTTGCATAATAGCTGTGTATTCCAAACCACACACACAGTCATATATGCATGAATACACTGATAACAGGTCCGCTGATCTGTCATGTATCACATCTAATTAATGAGACATTAATGAGAGAACATTACATGATGGTGTATCAGGGTTTGTGTAATGTTAATCTGCAGGTTGCCTTAACCACAGTGACCATTGTTTATGCCTTCAGGAAAGGAGAATGGAGACTCCAGTCACTACCCAAGTACAGTCTCATACACAAGTACACACTCTCTCTCTCACACACACACACAGAGACTAAAGTTTGAGAGCTGCGAATGTCTTTTTTGACAATTATTATTTCACTTTAATTCAGTTTTATACATTTTTGACCACACAAGAAGTTTAACATTTTGTATATCTTGTACAGCATTTACAGTTTAATAAAAATTCTATTCAGTGTATCTTGTTAAACTTATTCCAATTACTGAGAAATATAATCAGTAAAGCAACTATTCGTCATCACACTCTTATATAACACTCTTATCTTATATAATACTCTCGTTATTCCAAGTATATGGCGAACACCATTCCAACCGCGATTAGGTGTTGGTTCTCGTGTCTCAGAGTGAGACAGTTGTCTTTTTCATTGTCCCACAGCGCACGGCAGGCATACATCACTGCCTGGCCTCGCTTCTCGACGACATCAACTCGAACCACGTAACGGTAACGGTCAAACGCCTGAGTTTTGATGAAGGCCATCAAATCATCGGCGACCTTGATCGCCAGCTTCCCACAGGCATCGTGGTCGTAGGCCATATATCCAAATGACTTCATCAGGTCCTCGCCCGTCTTCTGAATTAGATGCGGTACAAACATCTTTACTGGACCCAGTTTTGCTTCGTATCCAGTTTTCGACATACTAATGCGACGCTCAGGTTTTGACTAGCGGGTTTTCTAGCGGATTTTAAAAATTGTCCGGTTGTATGTAAGTAGAGTGATGCGTTCATTCTAGCGATTATAAGCCTTCAGTACTGACGGTCATCGCAGAAGGGTCTAAAAATGTAAAAATCCCCATATGAATGAATGGCAGAATGTTCTGAATTTCAAACTATAACTGCCAGTTAGTGTGTGCTGTCATGAAAATTGATCAAAAATCTCCTGGATAAATCCTTAAACCTTCACATAGAAGCTCCATTTAAATTTCAAATGGTAGAGAAACTTGTCCTTTCTGGCAGGCCTAAATATCTAATCGTTTGATGAATTCGTTTTAGACAATTCCTGACTATGCAAGTCATCGGCAAAATTACAACTCACAAGTCACGCGCCTGTGCACATGGCAACGCGCCACTGTTTATGGAGACGCCACGGCTCTGTCCACGAATTGTATATTCCGATTAATACACGTTTAAAGAATGGATGCGGAGAAAATGGAGAATTCACTAAAAGAGCTTAACGAACAAATTCGTTTATTGACCGACGAGAACGTAAGATGTTTTATGTTTGGTTGTAACTAATATAACGAATTTTGGTAGATTTCAGAATGAAGGCTAATGTCGTTACTACACAAAATACTAAAGTACATTTAGAATTGCAGCATTGCCAGCTTAGCGGCTTTGTCGCTATATTTCGCGAGTATTCAGACCCATCTAGTCTTTTTATGTCATTTCGCGACTTTCAGCTACTTTTGGACAGCAAATAGCTACTTTCCTTAGTGAGGAGTTGGCAACACGTAGTCATCTAGGTTAGTGATGTTGAGAATGTGCTGCACATTAAGTACTTTATACAGTAGCTGCATGTAACTAGCCAGATAGTTAGCTAACTAGCTATATGTCTAACGCAGAAAGCCCATCGTAGTGCTCTATAGTTTGCTCTATAGTTATTTACAAAAATGAAGAAAAAAGGTGCAATGAAGAGAAAATCTGATATATTGCACTTCTTAAAAAATAATAAAGACTCATGCAGAAAGTCAGAGCCAGATAATTCAGTTATGGCGAACTAGTACAATACATAAAAAATAATAAAAGTTCAGACTCTGCGTATTGCTGTGCTGTGCTGTGCAGACACTTCTGTCCTCCCCAAAAACTCAGAGCCAGTATTTGAGTCAGCATAATCATTTATTAATCATTTAATAAAATTATAAAATGTTGATTAATATTCAATGTTTACTTTTGCTTCTCAATTGCACCATAAGGTAAGTAAAGTAACTGACCCCTCTAACAGAACTTCTGGTCCCAGTCTGGCTGTCACGGTTCAGATGGTCAAGAACCTCCACTGCAGTAGTCTGTTTTAAAAGCACAGACTGAATGATGTGCAGGTGCAGTTACGGAACAGGAGCGAAAGGCTGTTCAGCACGTTGGGATCCGTGCAGGACAATGTGACCCAGCAGGCCGCGTCAAACAGCGACCTATCTGCCCGACTAGTACAAAGTGAAGAGGAGAAACTGAAGGTGGGCTCTGGTACGTGTGGGTCTGGGTGTGGCTATGTGGATGTGTTCCTATTCAAGATGAACAAGTCTGTGCGTTAGATCTCCAGAGACCTTGTGGATGTGCGAATTGAAGCCAACAAAATGGGAGAAAAGTATGAAACAGAGATATTCGAGCTGAAAAATAAGGTAAGATACACACATTTAAAAAGCTGATGAGGAACTGGTGGAGGAGCGTCCTCTCTATGAATTTCTGCCCCACCCCCTCAGATACTGTGTCAGGAGGCAGAGGTCTCATCTCTGGAGGCAGATCAAAGGAGGTCCAAGGCAGAGGCAGAGTCTGCGTTGGCACAGTTACGGATTGCCGAGGATAACGAGAGAGACATGGTGGAGGAGTACAGATCTCTGAAGAGCAACTTCCTGTTTCTGAAAGACGCTCTGGATGGAGAGATCACATACTCGCATGAGCTAAGCGAAGAGCTTCTGACCCTTGCACACACACATGACACACTCCTGCGTGAACGAGAACGTGCACACAAGCACACACTTGAGGTGGAAAGAGTGCGAGCACTCCTCACCAGGGTGGCCCACAGCAGGGTGGATGTAAGTTCTCACACACAGCACTGCACATGCACGGTCTATACACACACACACATACGTGCATCATCTAGACACACACAGCACTATATGTGCATCTTCTACACACACACACACACACACACACACACACACAGCACTATATGTTGTGAAGATGAGAAAGCTTTGACACACACGCTGTCTGTATGTAACATGTCTCACACATCTACACACTCCCTTGTGCACATGTCTGCACATCACATCTCTCTCCCTCTTTCTCTCACACACAAATTCACACTCTCTTGCTACTACATGCACTCTGACCCCCTGTGTGCTTGATTTCAGCCAGAGGAGCTGGTCCGGGCACAAGATGGTGCCATCAAACAAACAGATGTTCAGCCTGTGAGAGCACCTGTGTTATCATACGTGTAGCATGTTTGTATGTCTATCTGTCTGTTTTAGTGCATATTGTAAGGATGATTGTCTTTCCACACATGTATGTGTGGGTGTGTGTGCGTGTTTTATCATTAATAGCAGGCTCAGAATGAGCTGAGGGAGGAAATAGAGAAGATGAGAAAAAGCTATGAAGAAATACAACACCAATTAGAGGAAAAAATGTGAGCATGTGTGTTTGAGCAAGAGTGTGTGTGAGTCTACACGGCAGTCTGTACGTCTACATGGCAGTCTGTTTGTCTGTCTACACCAGACCTGGGCATTGTACTGCCCACGGGCCACATCTGGCCCTCTGACTATCTGAGCAGCCCGTGTGAGATCGATGACAAATTAGAAGTCAAAAGTAAATGTGTGACTATGACATCTATTACACTGTTATAGGTCCGTGGAATACAACTACACTTATTTTGAAGGCTCCTGTTTTGTTTTTGTTTTTAAATTTGCATCTGTTTGGTCAGTTCACTCACGCACCTTCACTCAAATGTGTCTGTGAATGTGTTGGACAGCTTTCACGAAATGAGCTCTTAGCTCTATATGTGAGCTAACAGTAAAAAAAAAGATTGATACAGAATGCAGAGGTTTTAACAAGGAATGTACTTATATAATTATATAATATAATATTATATAATAATGTAATTCTATCCTCCACATTTTCGTTGTTTCATTGTAATGTTTCATTTGCTGTATACAGTATATTTGTATAGTGCAGAACTGAGTTGAGTATATTAGTCTGGCCCTCTAAAACCGTTCCAGTTTATCATGTGGCCCTTGGGAAAATTAATTACCCACCCTTGGTCTACATGATAGTCTGTGTGTCTACATGGTAGTCTATATGTGACTACAGGAATTTACGGTCTCGCCCCAAACCCTAGTGCCCAGAGAGGCTGCTCACGCAGGCATTGAACAGTTTCTGAGTGACATGCATGGTCATGTGACAGGCCTGGTCATGTGATGTGCAAGGTCATGTGAAACCCAGTCTTGCTGTGGCCTTTCTGATCTGTAGGCAAATCAAAACAATACAGACTATGTGTGTGTGTGTGTGTGTTTGTGATCTCTCTGACTCAGTGTGGCGATGGGAAAGGAACAGCAGGAGAGTAAGAGAGCTCTCCGTAACACACAACAGGAGCTGGCACAGCAGTCGGCCGTGAGCACGCACACACACATGCACACACACAGTATACACAAGGCTAGATTTGAGAGGGGATTTGTGAGGACATGCTACCCCCAGTTGAAAAAGATACTAACCCCTACCCCCAGGCAAAACAGCCTTCCTCCCTGTACATCCATTTTCGATCAGTTTTGTTATATATCATCAGGTAATATATATATTATTGATATTTTAATTCCGTCTATAAACAAAGTCTTCAAGCCATATCACAATCAGGGCAAAGCATTATTATTTCATTAACACCCCTCTCACACCCTTGCCTTCACTCACACCCTACCCACACACACACACACCGACCTCACCATGTACAATAACCATAGAGTAACACATTTTCTGGCTGCAGTAACTGGCACACCACCAAGGACCACTGTCCTCTGGTCTGCATTGGCTGCAGTAGTAGTGGCAAACCACCAGGGAGCACTATCCTCCCATCTGAGTGTGACTGCAGTTGCAGTGACACACCACCTTCTGTATTTCTGATGAGGACCTACTTTTAGTAGCAGTAGTTTGGCATTGATAAGAAATACTTACTGTTTCTGTTTACTGCTTTTATCATTTTGGAGAGGTGTACACAGTGTATTAGAAATACAACATAACTAGTGTGTGTGTGCGTGTGTGTGTGTGTGTGTGTGAGTGAAGACTCTTATAATGTCTCAGTTCCAGCTGGGACAGGTGGAGGCTGACAACTCTAAACTACAGAATCACCTAAAGGAGCTCAACCAGGAGTACAGAGCCCGACTTGTACACTACATACATGACATTACGGTACACACACACACACAGAAATCCCAACATGTACACTACATGCACAACATTACGATACAGACACACACAAAGCCTGACTTGTTTACTATCATGGCATTGTAGTACACACATCACACCACAACAGCACAATACACACAAGTAAACAACAGCAGACACACACTCTGACCTTAGATCATATTTTCAACACACACACGGACACTACACACGGATCTCTACATACACAGCACATAAGTCAGTAATGATGAACTTTCACTGCTCTGTGTGTGCATGTGTTTGGTTGTATTTATATATCTTTGCATGCGTGCGTGTGTGTGTACTTGCTCAGGGGTGTGTGCAGGGTGTGGGCGACAATAGTGTGAGGCTGAAGGAGTTTGTAGACTCTATGCTGAAGGAGGTGCAGGAGTCGTATCGCTCCAGAGAGGAGCAGCTGACTACTGCTGTACGGACGTACCGCAAACGCATGCACAAGCTGAGAAACACACACCAGCTACTGCTCACTGCATACAGGTTAATAACAAACACACAAACACAAACACACACCTCCAGAGTAGCAAGTACAGAATGGTTGAATTTTATTTCCCAGAATGCAGCGAGAGCAGATCCTGTCTCACACTGAGCATGCTCTGGAGGCGGGGCCACCCGAGGCAGACTTCAGCCCTGTGGAGGCGGAGCTTGCAGGAGAGACAGAAAGGGAACTACAGAAGTTGAGACAGGATAAAGCTCGACTAGAGACCCAGCTAAAAGTCGTGCATGAACAGGTGTGTGTGTGCGTGTGTGTGCGTGTGTGTGCGTGTGTGTGTGTGTTTAAAAACATTGTTGATCATTGTTTTCCATGTGTTCAGGTTGCAACATTGTCCCAGCCATCTCAGAGGTCAGTGTCCTCGTTTCTGCCAAAAATAATTGTTTCCTGAATGTACTCAAGTGTTTGCTGAATGTTTCTGAAATGCTGAGCAGAGCAGGACTGACTGAGGAGATGTGGGTTGACATTAGGAAAGAACTCAGAGAAATCACCAGTGCTACACAGGTAACCATGGTGCCATCACCAGTGTCTCACATTTAGCCATAGCGACTGTCCCAGCCCTCCACATGTAACAACAGCAACAGCTATGTTATCATAGCACCACCCTGTAACAATACTCAAATGAAGCTCCATGAAGGAAACACTCCTGCAGGAAGCCCATGAGAGGGAGCGTGTGCAGCTCATCACCAGGACAACAGTTGCTGAGGAGCAGGTGTCTGAGTTACAAGAATATGTGGACAATCACCTGGGCAGGTAAATGGTAATAATGTTACATATGGGATAGCCTCAGATGTCAAGTAATAAAGTGTGTGTGTGTGTATTTGCATGTATGCGTGTGTGTCTAGGTATAAATTGGAAATCACTCGGTTACGGAGACTGCTGGGATTGGAGTCAGGCAGATCACAGAGTGCAGAACTCCCTAAACTCCGCCCTCTACACAAGTCACTCAAAAAGACCAGCTATGAGATATAGTTCATTGGTCAAATAATTTATGTCAGTAAAAACTACTGCTGAATTTTAGTATCACTGACTGAATGTGACATGTGCAGCCAATTTATAACATCTAGATCACTTTTGTGATTTAGTTTAATCACAGAATTGATCTAAAGTAACGTTATTACACCTGCATGTCTTGGAAGTTACATACTGAATTACATAACCTATTGAATAAAAAAATCTTTCTGGACACATAGCTGCTTGTGTAGTGGGGTATAGTATGTATGTGCCTGTTTGCATTTGCATGCATATATGTGTTTGTGTGTGTGTGCGCGCGCATGCACACAGTCACGCCTGGGCATGCATGTGTGTAAGTGTGGAGTGAGACCGAAACATTATGCAGGTCCTCTTGAGAAACTATGTGTGGAATGTTTGTAAAGCTCATGTCAATTTCACGAGCCATTGAGCAAAAAAAAAAAAATCACCAAAACTGTGTGATGTCATTATGAGTGCCATCACACACAGCTGGTATATAATTCTGTAAACACACACACAAATTATTACAGTTTTGTTTTGTTTTACTGGACAATCTGATTATGTTCAGAAAAGGTTCAGAGCAGAAAAGCATCCAGACAGCCTGTGGTGTGTGGAAGCATCAGTAGAGCACAACTCTGGCAGAATGTCTGATCCAACAGATGTGTGACTAATACATGAGGAAAATGTTATCACACCCATTACTCCTGCACACACACTATGCACAGCTCCTTCACTCACACACACACACACACACACATACACACACTCACAACCGACTGCTCCGTCTCACACAGACACACACACACATGCACACCCTACCCACTGCTCCTTCATACACACACACATACACACTTACACTGCCAACTTCTACTTCACTACTTCACAGTCACTACTCACTGCTTATTCATACACACACACTACACAGGTACAGAGAGGATGAGAGGCATCCATTTAATAATCAGGTGGTGGGGTGGGTTGGTGATGAAGGAGGTGATGCTGGTGGTGAAGATGATGGTGCTGATGGTATTGAAGGTGATGGTGGTGATGGCGATGGTAGTAATGATGGTAGTAATTATGCTGGTGCTGATGGGGTTTGTGATGATAGTGGTGGTGAAGGTGGAGGTGGTGGGCAGCTACATTACATCTAACAGCTAAATAAAAGTAAGCTACAGAATGCTTTGAAGGCTTTGTCGAAATTTCTGACTGTTATGAGAAATACCTAATTTTCCACTGGGACATCACAGTGCATAAATACAGGGAGGTTCATTCAGTGTCTGATGTTGGTGTAGGGGAGCCCATATGGAACTAGAGGCTATGTGCTTTATTGGTGTCAGTGGAGCTGGACACAGCCTTAGTCTCCAGGGCCTGTGGGTTTGCAGGTGTCATGGGCTTAATTCAGCACAGATGAACGGTGATGACTACCTGATAATTCTTGTGAACAGCGTGAAAGGTAACGGATCCTTAGAAGATATTATGACATGAGTGGACTAGGTCCTAGATCAGACCCTTAGGCTTTGGTACAGGATATTGAATATCTCAGTCTAATCACATCCCATGGTGAGAGCACGGTGCTAGTAACACCATGGTCATGGATTTGATCATGGTTTTGACACCAGTAGACTGGTATCTATGCTCTATTTGTTGAGAGCAGCTCCTTTGATCTACACATGACCACACCTTTGACCACGCCCTGTCCATGCTCCTTGGCCAGACCCTGACAACAGTGTCATTCCAGAGCCTCTGAGGCCAACACAAGTTCTATTATGTGCTTATTTTATTTGACAATAAATACATTATTAACATAAATACTTTTGTCTTTATCATTTACATAAATATGTAATCAGAAAGCTGGAATAAAAAATTGTGAACCTTTGTGAGAGGGAGCACAGAGCAGACCCCTGCCTGGGTTTGGAAAAGTCAGCTTTTTATGAAGGCTGCAGGCTGTGTGCTTTAGAGGGTGTGAGAGAACATGGAGGAGTGTTTGTGACAGTGTGTAGGTGGTAAAGAGTGTGAGAGTGTGCATAGGTGGTAAAGGGTAGAGTGTGAGAGTTTGTGTAGGTGGTAAACTGAGTCTGTAGGTGGGAAAGAATGCACCAGAGTGTAGAGAGTGTGTGAAAGTGTGCGTAGGTGGTAGAGAGTATGTGGCTGGTAAAGAGTGTGTAGGAGGTAGAGAGTGTAAGAGAGTGTGAGACGGTGATCGAGAGTATATGATAGTGATGAGCTGTGGGAGAAAGTAGGATTGGTGTGGTGAACCCCTGGGACTGAGTGTTGGGGCAGTGTTTGGGATCTGCACAGGCACGTCATCCTCACACCAGCCTCACGACCGGGGTGGACCTGATCCCGAGCACAGCTGAAGAATGCTAAGCATCACAGTGCATTTAAGCATTGAAGGGCATTTAAGCATCGCTGTGAATTTAAGCATCGCTGTACACTTAAGCATTACATTCCATTTATAGAGCGGCCACACATGAACGAGAACGTCACCATCCGGCAGGCTGGCATGTCCACAGCCTCCCCACCAAACACAGCATACAAGGGGAACGATCTGGATACTTGCTTTTCTAAATACAGACATTCTACCCTAGTGTGGGACAAAATGGAGGATTTTAAACCACATTTTATACAGTTAATGCAAGTGTAAATGTGAAGGGCTGTCGGGTTGAGTCTGGTTATCTGCAGCTTCTGGCCATGGGCCAAAGTGCCTAATAGCATTACAGTTCAAAGCAAAACTCAAGCCACAGTATTAGAAAAATGTCAGATTGAACAAAAAGCACTGACGTGACAGCCTTCTCCATACAGCTGACAGCCCATAATGCAGGCCTCTATGTTACCGTGGAGACACTGGAATGTATACAGTGTGACAGAAGGGCGATGGGAATATTGAAATTGAAGTACGTGGAACAGTGGGAAAACTTGGAACTGAATGAGATTTTCCGGCTGCGAATTGGGGTACAGCACAGAAAGGAAACACATCACACTTAGACACACGCTTACAAACGCACACACACACACAGTGCAGACGTGAGGCTCCCAGCCATAGGGCTTTGTTTTTTTCCCTCAGTAATGCTTAGCTGATACCGGCTTAATGAACTTTGGTGTGTGTGTGTGTGTGTGTGTGTGTGTGTAATTGGAACAGACAGGCCTTGTGAACGGGAGTGGAATTTATGGGAACAGAAGGAGGGAGCGAGACAGAGGAGAGGGGGAGAAAGTGACAAAGGAGAAAAACGAAAGAATTCCGTCTCCGTGAGAGAGGAACTCCAGACACACTGAGAGAGGGAGTCCAGCCTGCACAAGCACACTGGCAGAGGAATTCCAGCCCACAGACACACTGCTTCTGGTCTAATTATCAAATTAATATAAAGTGTGAAGGGAGTGAAAAGGCTGAGACAATGAGGAGATGCCCTGTGTCTGTGGCAGTGTTTATCTCCCACTCAGTGTTCAGTTCTGGCTCAATGTTCATCTCCCACTCAGTGTTTATCTCCCACTCAGTATTTATGTACCACTCCGTGTCCAGTTCTGGCTTAGTGTTCATCTCCCACTCAGTGTTTATCTCCCATGCAGTGTTTATGTCCCACTCAGTGTTCAGTTCTGGCTCAGTGTTCATCTCCCACTCAGTGTTTATCTCCCATGCAGTGTTTATGTCCCACTCAGTGTTCAGTTCTGACTCAGTGTTTATCTCCCATGCAGTGTTTATGTCCCACTCAGTGTTCAGTTCTGGCTCAGTGTTCATCTCCCACTCAGCGAAAAATTTCTGGTTCAATGTTCATCTCCCACTCAGTGTTTATTTCCCACCCAGCATTCATCTCCCACCCAGCATTCATCTCCCACTCAGTGTTCATCTCCCACTCAGTATTCAGCCATCGCTAAGTGTTCAGCTGGTCCCTCACAGAAAGAGGCAGATCGCACAGCATTGGCACTATGAACTACAGGCAAAGTTACAGAGGCAGAGTTACAGAGGCAGATTATTGGCAGAAATAGATGAAGAGAGAGAGATTACAGGCAGTTTGATTGAGAGACAGACAGGGCAGAGTCAGTGAGAGTGAGACAAAGAGAACCTGGACCTTCATGAGGTGAAACCGGAGAACGAGTGAGAGACAGCAAGATAAAGTGTGAGTTGGAGAGAGAGGGAGGGAGAGAGGGAGGGAGGGAGAGAGTTTGTGAGTTGGGGGGAGTGTGTGAGCAGGAGAGTGAGGGTTAGGAGTGTGGGGGTTGTTTCCCACACTCTCTTTTCCCAGAGTATTCCTACTTAATCCATGTCGTAATTAGGAGAAAATTCCAGGGCACATGCTCCAATACACCCACTCAGCACAACTACACACTTGCATAGACATGCATGTACACACACACACACACAGACACTGACACATGCATACACACACACCCACATGCATGCATACGTACACATGTATGTTTCTGTTTCTCTCTCTCTCTCTCTGGCACACACACACAATCTCAGTTTACACACAGTTTAGAGTCATGGACACAGTTAACACACTATCTCTGATTCTGTTTTATCTCCCTCCGTGTGTGTGTGTGTGTGTGTGTGTTTCTGTTTCTAACTGGCAGTTTCGGTCAGCCCACCTGCCAGCGTGCCTCTCCTTCTCTCTCTCTCTCTCGCCTCTCTCTCTCCTCCCCCCAATAAAGAGTGAAAGAACAGGCTCTCCTGAGAGGCACACAGAAAGGGAGAGTTAGAGAGACAGAGAGGTAGATAAATCCAGTCTTTCTCCCCGTACTTTCGGTTGGCAGTTGTATGTTTGGAGTCTCACACAGACACACGCGCACACACAAACACACACACACACACACACCCTTCTCAAACAAATGGCAAATATAAACCTGCAGAGATGACCGACCTCTTGGTTTTGAAGAGTACAGGTGTCATTGTTACCATGGTTACTGAAGATTCTATAATAGTTTGTAGATGTGTTATTCTGGAGAGCCCTGGCTAATGGTTTAGATGAATAGTTTATGATGGCAATAGTGAATGATTATGGATTAAGTGAATGGCCAAACAACACCTCATGACCAGTCCTGCAGTCAAAACACGTTGGTGAAGGAATTTAGAGGCTGAAAGCTGCTTCACTGCAGATGACATTTCAGCTCCACGTGGCCCTCTCTGCCTAGCTGGTTATGGGACAGTGTTTTACTCTGGGGTGTTCACTTTACTGTGAGGTGTTTCTTTTACTCTGGGGTGTTTATTTTAATCTGGAATTTTAACTTTACTGAGGGGTGTTTGTTTTACTTTGGAGTTTTTGTTTTACTGTGGGGTGTTTGTTTTACACTGTGGTGTTTTACTCTGGGGAAGTTTTTTATTTTTGTGTTTTGAGATAATTTGGGGTGTGTTTTACTCTGACTGTGCTATGAGATTGTTTCTGAGGTGTACTGTGAGATCATTTGTGGGATGCAGTTTTACTCTGCACTGTGAGATCGTTTCTGACTACTGTAAGATGTGCTCTTGTGCTCTTTGAGGTCATTTCTGAGGTGTTTGTGCTGTGATGTAATTTCTGGCGTGTTTGTGCTGTGGAGGTGTGGTTTAGTTTAAAGAGCATATGTAGTAATGCATAAATGTCGGTGTCAAAGCAGAGAATTCCACCAACCAGTGGACGAAGGAGGGGTGAACAGGAGTGAAAGTGAGAGAGGTCAGGGTCAGAGTGAGAGGGGAGTGAAAAAGAGGGAGGGGTGAGAGAGTGAGGTCACAATTCAATTCATTACTCTTCTTCTATAACATCAACCATTTTGGCGGGAAACAGTGAATGCCCTACCTCAAGACCCCCTCTACACACACACACACACACACACTAGTTTTCCCTCCGCATTTTAAGGAGATTAGGACCATCTGCAGACCCTTGAGGGACAAAAGTGTGTGTTCCTGTGGTGGCTGTGTTCTACAGAGAGATTACAGGGTTATATCAGCCTCCCCCTCATACAAACACACAGCACAGAAGCTGCATTCTACTGCATTCATCATTTGAAGGATATTCACTGGCCTGTAGGAGGATGGTGCTGACAGCAGAGCTTCCTCGCCCAAGGGAGGGACGGGGGGAGCGTCGGACAGACCCCCGGGCTCCAGTGGGGGTATTAAGAACAGAATGATTTTAGTTGTTCTATTATAAATGTATAATTACATATAAATCAGGGCTGCCCAGAACAGAGCAAATATCTTACATTTACATTTTTGGGCATTTAGAAGACACTCTTATACAAAACATATGTTCAAAAAATCTTTAAAATTATGTTATGACAATTCAAAAATATTTAGCTACATTGGCAAAATATAAAAGTATTAAGGGTATAAGGTCTGGGACTGGTCAGCATGTTTTTGCACAGTAAAACACTGATTGTATATCACTCTATATATATATATATATATATATATATATATATATATATATATATACTATAACAATACTGCATCTCTATTAGAAACCATTTAAGCTGACACATGATCTTATGTTTAGCATGTGTGTGCATGCAAGTGCATGTGTGTGAGTGCATATGTGTTTGTGCATGTGTATGCAAATGTGTGCATGCATGCATGTGCGTGTGTGCATGAGGGCTGCTGCATCCAGATGTGTATGTGTGTGTGTGAATGGCTCTCCATGGTTTCCTGTGTTTTCCTTTGTGCTGTGTGTGAATCAGGTTGTCTTCGCACGTAAACTTGTGTGAATGTGTCTGTGTGTGGAATAATATGGCTGTAGTGTTTAGTCTATGACCTCAGATTGATAGCGTTTCCTTGTTCTACTACTGTTCTAATATTTTTGTGTATGTGCGAGCATGCATGCACACTAAATACTGCTTAGTATTATCCAACCAACAGTGTGTCAGTGTTTATCATGTTGTTGCTGTCTACAGTGTGAGGAACATTCCTCTGTTAATGATATGGCTACGTACCGAGCCTAAATCAGAGTGAAATGTGTTAAATGACGGGGCCTGTGACGGACTGAAGCAGCCGTGTAGATGAGTGTACCAGACCTGTGGCTGTGTGTACCAGACGTGTGGCTTCGTGTACCAGACGTGTGGCTGCGTGTACCAGACCTGTGGCTGCGTGTACCAGACGTGTGGCTGGTACCAGACCTGTGGCTACCAGACGTGTGGCTGCGTGTACCAGGTGTGGCTGCGTGTACCACAGTACCAGGCGTGTGGCTGCGTGTACCAGAGGTGTGGCTGCGTGTACCAGAGGTGTGGCTGCGTGTACCAGGCGTGTGGCTGCGTGTACCAGGCTGTGGCGTGTACCACAGGTGTGGCTGCGTGTACCAGGCGGTGTGGCTGTGTGTACCAGGCGTGTGGCTGCGTGTACCACCTGTGGCGCGTGTGGACGGTACCAGACGTGTGGCTGCGTGTACCAGACGTGTGGCTGCGTGTACCAGACGTGTGGCTGCGTGTACCAGACGTGTGGCTGCGTGTACCAGACGTGTGGCTGCGTGTACCAGACGTGTGGCTGCGTGTACCAGACGTGTGGCTGCGTGTACCAGACGTGTGGCTTGGTGTACCAGGTGTGGTGTACCAGGCGTGTGGCTGCGTGTACCACAGGTGTGGCGTGTACCAGACGGTGTGGCTGGCGTGTACCAGGCGTGTGGCTGTGTGTACCACAGGTGTGGTGGCAGACGTGTGGTACCAGACGTGTGGCTGCGTGTACCAGACGTGTGGCTGCGTGTACCAGACGTGTGGCTGCGTGTACCAGACGTGTGGCTGCGTGTACCAGACGTGTGGTGTGGTACCACAGGTGTGGCTGCGTGTACCAGACGTGTGGCTGTGTGTACCAGACGTGTGGCTGTGTGTACCAGACGTGTGGCTGCGTGTACCAGACGTGTGGCTGCGTGTACCAGACGTGTGGCTGCGTGTACCAGACGTGTGGCTGCGTGTGTGGCTGCGTGTACCACAGGTGTGGCTGCGTGTACCACAGGTGTGGCTGCGTGTACCAGACGTGTGGCTGCGTGTACCACAGGTGTGGCTGCGTGTACCAGACGTGTGGCTGCGTGTACCACAGGTGTGGCTGCGTGTACCAGACGTGTGGCTGCGTGTACCACACGTGTGGCTGCGTGTACCACAGGTGTGGCTGCGTGTACCAGACGTGTGGCTGCGTGTACCACAGGTGTGGCTGCGTGTACCAGACGTGTGGCTGCGTGTACCAGACGTGTGGCTGTGTGTACCAGACGTGTGGCTGTGTGTACCAGACGTGTGGCTGAGTGTACCAGACGTGTGGCTGAGTGTGTACCAGACCTGTGGCTGCGTGTAGCAGACGTGTGGCTGCGTGTACCAGACGTGTGGCTGCGTGTACCAGACGTGTGGCGTGTACCAGACGTGTGGCTGCGTGTACCAGACGTGTGGCTGCGTGTACCACAGGTGTGGCTGCGTGTACCACAGGTGTGGCTGCGTGTACCAGACGTATGGCTGCGTGTACCACAGGTGTGGCTGCGTGTCCCAGACGTGTGGCTGCGTGTCCCAGACGTGTGGATGTGTGGATGACTGTACCAGCCATGTGGATGAGTGTACCAGGCATGTGGATGAGTGTACCAGGCGTGTGGATGAGTGTACCAGCCCTGTGGATGTGTGTGCTAGGTGTGTGAATGTATGTGGCAGGCAGGTGGAAGCGTGTACTACAAACATGGGGCTCAGTCAATGTGTATTTGTTTTTTAATAAAACATTTGCACATACAAACTCCACAATCTTTTTCTAAAAGATCTTATGTACACCAATATTCACAGATTCACATTTATTACATAAAGCTGTCACAATGGTCAGATTCCACATACACACACATGTACACACACACACAACCCAAAGGGGAAGGACATTAAAGGGCAGTTTAGAGCTTCTGTTCTTAAACCTCATTTGGTTTCTCCTCTCAACTGATTTAGTGCACAATGAACACTGAACATCAACATAAACAAACATCTAAAAACAAACAAACATAAAGCAGAACGTCATTCAGTGTAGAAATGAGACGTCTGGGGTGCCAGACTCTTGCTAACTCTCACTAACTGTTGAGTGTTTGGTGAAGTTGTCACCTTTCAGCATTGCACCTGAGCTCTTCTGCACACATCCCCTAAGAGTCCAGAAAACCAGACGCCATGTTTGGTGAAGCATCTCACTGAGCTGCAGAGTGAAGTGTACAGTGTGGCATTGGGGACGGTAGGACTCCAGGCTAGCCATGTTAACGGATACACTCTATAACCCTTCTACCTTAACCTCCTTGTAATGCCATACACAAAAGGCTATCAGCATGTTGTCAGAATATACTGGATTTGATCATAGAATAAACTCTTGTAATTAAATAATCCTCTTAGATTACAAGCATTAATATAAACATTTAAAATCCAGCCTTTTCCACAAAAGAATAAAATAGATGTTTGTCAGTTTCAATTTTAAAATGCCTAATATATTTCTACATAGATCTTACAGGACCCTGTCATTGTTTCTATAAAAGAAACCGGTGTAAGGTTAGCTGTGACCTGGCATCTGGAGAACATTCACAATGCAGCATGTAGCATCTTTGCTGTGTAAGCCTGCCTGCACTGTTTCCATTCTGTTAGCCACACATAACACAACGCTAACTCCTCAGAGTACATTCAAGCAGCGTTAGCCAAGGTCCTTTAGCATAAGCTAGCTGTGAATATCACCACCTCCTCCACTATGCTACATATAATCTGGCATCTTTTGGTTTTTCTGCATGCAGCAATACACAGAATTCCCTTTGTATCATCAGTGCAAAATCAAAAAGAAAATTACAATGAAATTATAATCTCGATATAAAAATCTCAATGTTTTCCAATACCCTAATAATTCCAAGGTTAGCTGCAAATAAAAAAATGTTTTTGTTGTTCTGAAATCCTGTCAAATGTGCTACATTTGTTCTTAACTAAGGCAACACTGCTGCATCTGCGCTGGAGAACACTGGATGTTTCCAAAAGTGAAATTTCTCCCAAAACATCCAAAGTCAGAGGTTATCCTGCAATGGATTGAACCCTAATCTTCTGCACAGCCTCATCCCACCAAAGAGTCAGTGCTGAATGAGTCTGTCTCAAAGCTTAAAGGGTACGGCCTCTGAGCTCAAGGTCAATCTTGAGCTTCCTTCATATCTCTAGCTGTTTGTCTCTTTGTCTGTCTGTCCAATTCTGCATCTACTGCTTTCTGGAACAGTTGAAGATCTCGGGACACATTGTTCTCCTTTTCTCTCTCCTTCCTGAGAGTCTGAGTGGCGTCTGACGCTTTCTCAGTCTCTCGCTGTCTCTTTCTTTCAGTGGGTGTCGAGGGTACAGGGAATCTGCAGTTCCAGCTTGGCCTGTTCATACACCCTCAGGAAGTCTTTGTACCGTGGTGCACAGCCAAGCCATGCCTCCCCAAAGTGTATACGGCCGGTGAACAGGAAGCTGCCGGAGCCGGTCCTCACACCACATCTCAGCGGTGTCCGGATCTCTCCGGAATGCATCAGGCGCCCGTTCCTGGAGAAGAGAGCAAACTTCTCCCTGTAGACACGTGTAGCAGTCACTCTGACCACTGCCGCCTGGAGAGTGGAGTCTGTCTCCACTGCACGAATGTTTCCCCTCACCACTGCGCACACACACACACCACAAAGGAATGCATGCATTAAAATATGTTAATTTACAAACATACTCTCTATAAAGATGTGTTGGGTTTGATGTTGGCTAAATTCTGGCATATCCATTTAGACCTGTGCGGGGTTTAGTATAGAGGGATTAAGTGACGTATCATACTCTACTTTGACTCCGGATTACTGGGTTTAGTCGTAAGCAGTCCTAACCTAATCCTAACCTTAACACTAATGCTTACTCAGAACCAGTTAATTCCTCACCCAGTGAGTTTAGCTTTTTGCTAAGCTCTCTTTTTGCTAACTTCTCTTTTCTGATATACTTTTGGATATTTGTTTTAAAAGACTATGGCACATAAACATCAAGCTGTATGCGTGCTATTGTCGATCCTAGTAGACTTTAGGGGTTCTAAGAGCTTTGACTCCAGTAATGTAATCCACCCCGAAACTTGGTTACCATGGAAATGCCACTCTGCCTGACCACATCTCAATTAAGCTTGGACTGAACCACTGTGCAGTCGGGCAGGGGGTGGGAGTAATTCCACTAAGAGCTGTCGTCTGAACTTTAACCTGACTTCTGCATATGTTAGGCACAGTGGGAGGGGCTGAGTGGCACATATATATATCTCTGCGTTTGTGTGTGTTGTATGGGTGGTTTCCCTCCAATTCCAGTTTCCCTCTACCAAATACATCTCAGTACTTAGGCTGTGTTACTGATGTTCGCTGTGTGTGTGTGTGTATTGTACTGTACTGTTGTACTGTTTGGGTGATATGAGTTTAAGTAGTTAGACTCACCAAAGTCACTGGCACACACAGCCATCAGCATCTCTGTGTCGTTACATGGCCTACATGCTCCTGGGACAGAGAACCACAAACAGGTTAGATTCTTATTTTACTTTTATGCATAGCTGTATAAATAATACCAACAAATAATTACAATAATAAATAAGTAAATAATAGAAGAAACACACCCACACACATTACTTATAGCCTGGAGACTAACAGAGAGGGGGGTTTGTGTGTGTCCTGCTAGGTGTGACCTGTGTCACCTGCTGAAATGTAGGTGTGAAGACCCCCCCCCACACACACACACAGATATCATAAGATGTGTGTGTGTGCGTGTGTCTCTGAGAGGGGGTGGAGAGTTGAAAGCTCATATGTGTGTGTGTGTGTGTGTGTGTGGGGGGGGGTGTTAAAAGTTGAAAGCTCATATGTGTGTGTGTGTGTGAGGGTGTTGAGAGTTGAAAGCTTGTGTGTGTTGTGTATGTGTGTGTGTGAGAGAGAGGGGGGGGGGGGGGTTTGAGAGTTGAAAGCTCAGTTATGCTACTCGTGAACCTCTTTAGTGGAGGATCTTTAAAGTGGCCCAGTCCTGCTCCCTGAACAAAAACTCTGTCTCTCAGCTGACCACGGCAACACCCCCCTCCACCAGTAACCACGGATACCACTTGTTCATGCGGCACACTGAAAGGAACTGCCCCCACACACTGAGGTATTGTCCTCCCTCTCTCCTTCCCTCCCCCGCTCCATCTCTCTCTCTCTGCTTGGCTAACTCCTGCCATTCCCAACGCATTTTCCTCCCCCACATGAGCTTTTCTGAGTCCCCAGGACTGCTGACGTTTGTTGAAGCTGTTGTTACAGCCAGGTTCCTCAGAGACATGTCTGTCCAGCCATTTTGATAAGCTTTTTTAGGTGGAGGTCATTGTATTGTCTAGAACTTTGTTAGGTTTCAGAATTTTTTGTAGGACTTATTTGAACCATCAGTGTTTTAATATTATCCAATCTTTGTGAAGCCCACAATCTGTGTCTGTCACTCTGTCTGTGTGTCTTGTCACTCTGTCTGTGTGTCTGTCAGTCACTTTGTATGAGTGTCCGTCACTCTGTGTGTCTATGCGTGTGCCTGTCACTCTGTCTGTAAGTCTGAGTGTGTGTGCCCAGGTGCCCATTTCAGAAATGTCACCTTCACCCTACTTCACGCTACTCCTCCTTCACATCCACCTCACCTTCACTGTTGACCGGATCAGCATCAGCAGAGTTGACAGACAGCCGTGCTGTCCAATCTCCTCTCAGCTCGTAACGGAAAGCCGCGATGCGTCGGCTGATGTCTTGGTGGGGCGTGGCTTGCATGAAGAGGGCGGGTTTTTCTCCTGGTGTGACACTGAAGCAGTGCACATGGGCAGGGCTAGGTGTGTCGCTCACCAGGAGTTCCAGGATCCCTTCCCGCTCCAAGTAGAGCTGTGCCCCGCCCCACTGCGGCTCTGCCTTTATACAGACAGACATAGGGCTCCCGCTGGCCCTGCCCAGTCCTAGTGCTGCCCATGGTAGACGGGGAGAAAGCGTGAGCCGGAGCGCCCCTGCTGGGTACAACCACTCAACAGAGCCTTCAGCACAGCGCAACCACACTTGTTCCACACTATCCTGCATCTGGGAGAGACCACTGTGGAGAGAAAAAATGAGAAGGGGGGGTGGGGGGTAGGGTCAAAGGAAGTCAGTGTGTTAAGGTTAGTGCTGTGTAATATAGTCTTTTCCTAAAACATCGACTTTTGACAAACAACTACTTGGCCACAGAGACCGTCAGCCTGACAGACAGACACACACACACACTCACACATACAGTGTATTTTTTTTAAGTCACCCAATATTTGAGTCCTGTGGTCTGACTGATGTGGAAGACACTACACATCAAAGCAGCAAAGCCAAATAAATGAGGACAGCTGCGCTCTCTCTCTCTCTCTCTGTTGGTCTGTCTTTCGGTAGAGCATACAATGCCTCTTTTTTTTACTCATCTCTAGATAATGAGGATGATGTTTGGACCGTGTTCACTTTTAGTTTAAAACGTAATGTGGCTGTTGCAAGTTCTTCGGGAAAAGTAAAGCGCCTCCTCGCGGCACTATACGCTTTTCGAACTATCTATAGCAAAGCATTTAGTGTACTGAAATCAACCCTAGACGCAATACCCCTCGCCAAAAAATGTTTTGAACACTTTGCAAAGTTTTAAACACTTTGCAATTATGGGTTGTATAATGTGAAACCCCTCAAAAATACAGCCTACTCTTGGTTTTAATGCTGGTTTGTGTTTAATGCTGTTTACTTAAACTGTTAATCACCGAACTGTGCGACGGCTAATAGCGTGTTGAGTGTTTGCGCTCCAGCTGTTACCGGATGATTTGCTAACAGCAAATTTACCGAATAACGCTGTAGGAACATTCTTTACTGCGCGAGCTCCACACTACGCGTTCAACGCGTGCATTTAAAATCTGCTCGTGGCTCTTTAAACAGCCGCTGTGCATCACGTCTTTAATGCACCTTTAACCGACAAGACCCTCTGAATGACGATAGGCTGTTTCAGTGTTTTAAAGTTGTGTAAGTTCTTAAAATGCAAACACTGAGAGTGAGAGATAAAGAGAATATCTGAATCTTAGAGAGAGACCGAATTTTTGGATAACTTTACCTTCCCATCCAGCTGCACTGGTCAGCTGAGTAGCTGGCTCGCGCCGCATGAACAGCCGCCACTAACGGAATCCACACAAAAACCCAAAATTCCATAATTCTCATCTCAGAACGCGAGGAGATCCACAAATAGTCCAACAAAAACAACCCGGTACTAACTCACTTTACTGCCACAGGACGTAAAACCTAAAATCTAATACGGTTACTAAGTATCGGGTCTGCTGATTCCATGGCCTCTTCAACATGTCCAGCAGACTAAAGAATAGTACTAATCCTGCTTGCGACTCTTATCCATTGCGGTCTCGTGCTCTCCCCAACCGCTGGACTGGAGTGCGTCAAAGACGCGACCGCGGCTCAACTTTTCCCCCGAAGGAATGCATCATACCGACCAATCAGAAGCAAGGGACGTGAAACTTTAAACCACTCACACTGGGGCGTAAGGGGGAGGGGGCGCGGCTGCCGGAGAATTAAAGTCCAATGATAAACATCACTGGACACGGGAGCAGAAAAGCGTACTTGAATATTTAATTGGCCGCCACTAATTACATGCGCGGACGATTTGAAACATAACACATACAAACAAACCAATGCAAGCTCAAGTTTTCAGCTCAGTTGTGAAATAGAAGTAATTTAATTAACAGCGCAAAGACCACGCGTATAATGTGCACACTGTAGTCTGTATTTTAAATATAAGGTTAATAGAGGTGGTGGTGTATGTCTTGAACAGTATTGTGTTCTGAAAATACAAAGCAGAAAAACGAAGACACAGCGAGATGGCGGGGGTGCGCGCGGGGATAAGTAATCTAAGACATGAAAGCTAAACGCTTGCCGATTTACTCTTGCGAGTGACTGGCAGCTCGGGTCTACGACTCCACGGGATGGTCTCATCTGCGCTAAACTCTTGCTGTGTGACGCTTTTGTGCCGCTGTTGCATTATAAGCAAATCACATATTCTTTTGTACTGATCACCATCCATCGACGGTTATGACAGGCTCATAAGCACGTGCTCAGTGGTCTTGCTGAGGTGTATGTGTTTGGGTTAGTATGTCTGTGTGTGTGTGTATATATACAGTGTGTTGATATATATATATATATATATATATATATATATATATATATATATATATATATATATATATATATATATATATATATATAAGCGTGTGTGTGTGTGTGTGTGTCCCTGCTGCTCTCTTGTCTTTGTTCTTTACTGGTTGACATATGAAAAGGTTTGTGTGATAGAAGAGAGACGGAGAGCGCATTATAAGTCCTAGTTGTTAGACGTAAGTCAGTGGTGAGTGCAGTCCAGCGGTCAGGCTTGTGTCTGTGACGCACTCTGAGTCCATCACTCTGTTCTGACTGGGTGGATGTATTTGAATACAAACTTTGATTCTGTTAAGAAATCAAAGAATGTTAAGTTTATGTCAGATTATGTCAGATCGTCAGCCTGTCAGGCTGATGACGGTAGTTCAGGTTTTATGTTTCGTTCACGTCTGGTTCTCATTGTTAATCTGGCCTTGGATACTTGGGGTGGAGACAGCAGTGCTGGCTAATGCTTCCCTGGCCTTACAAATCCGCCCTGGCCACATGGCTCTGTGTGCCATCCTATCGTCTGGGCCAGAGAGTCTCACTCTGCCCAGTCGGTGTGTGTGTGTGTGTGGGTGGCAGGGAAGCCAAATAAAGCATTTGGTATGTTGGATCTTGGTCCAGCTGTGTTTGTGATCTGTACACACACAGACACATGAGAAACAGCAATGAGAACCTTAGTGTCAGTTTTCACAGACGCTTCTCATATGGATTTACAGGGAAAATACAGGACTCTCTCTATATCTGTGTATGAGCTTGTGTGTGTGTGTGTGAGGAAGGTGTGGGGGTTGTGGTAGGTGGGAAAAGCGCTGTCTGTCATATTCCACCAACTCACTGGAAACTGTACAAATATGTAGAACCATGGGAAACACTTCAGTCTTCACCTTCCAGATCCTTAAACACACACGCTGGAACATTTAGTGGAACATGTAATTATACAGTTTGTTAGAATTAATTACATAATCTAAGTTTCCTAATTTATCTAATTATAAACTAATTGGCCCTGTGTTTGTATGTTTGTTTGTGTTTTGAACCATATTTATCAAGTGTTCCCCAGATGGAAGCTCTAATGGAGGACCAGTTTCTCCCAGTTTCTCCCACAGCCTCTTCATTGGGATGGAACGTCTGCAGCACTGAACTCAGATCAGTTCTTCGACTCTGAGAGTAGATCAGAGTGTCAGGTCATGGATAGAAGATAGCATTATTAAACATTTATTATTATTAAAGGCTATTAAAGATACTATAATAAAATTATTATTTTAAAACAGCAACATGTATTCATACCAGATGTGCAATCAGAGGAAGCTAAACATTATTTTTGAATGTGTGTGTGTGTGTGTGTGAGTGTGTGTTATTTGCTTGCTGTTTTTAATCTGTGCAGCTATTGGCTGGGGCTACTGTATGTTCAGCTATGCCAGTGAAAATATCCCAAGGTCCCGGGGCAGGACTGAATCCCAGTGAACTCTCCAGATGCCACTAGTGCATATCAGCCTGTGAGTGGTGACGGTGTGGGAGAAAGGTGAACCTCCAGCAGCATCACTGCTCAGGCACAACTGAGTGTGTGTGTACCCACAGGAGCAGGGTAAAACTGAGCAGGAAACTACAGCAGGGAATGGGTGTGTTATTCACTACCTAGGGCTCCGTGCTACTTTTGTAAAAGTCAGAATGGAGGGGAGGAAATGTCATGAGCTGTAAAGAGAGACATTTTGGATCAGTCAGAGATTTGAGATTAGAGAATTGAGATCAAAGAAAGTTTATAAGAAGAGAGATGTGCACATTTTCCTACACACGCCATTGGTTCATTGCTTTATGAACAGTGGTTTATTGTACCATCTATTGATTTCTCCCATTAGCATACAAGAGAGATGAGTGTTTCAGTGTGTGAAAGAAACACACACATACACAGTCTACAAAGCCTACAGGTGCAGCTCTGAATTGTCACATGTGAAACTGTTGTAAGGTGTACATGTGAATGGTAAGGTGAGTTTTCTTAATTTTTCTTCTGGAAAAATAAAATAAATGTACCTAGGATAGTGTGTGTGCTCAGGAGAGAGGCAAGGGTCAGGCTTCCATAACGTTGTGTAACACTACACCTTTACACACACACAAACACAGTGTGTTTGCTAGTAAACAGAAACTCCATATTCTTGTTCTGTGGCAGGATTGTCTCGTAAGAACGCCTGAATCTTCAATTCACACACCTCTCTGAAACACACACAAACGATCACACATACACACAAAATCCACTGTTGTAATCCACTGGATGTATTTTTCCCAAGGGAACTTCATTTGTGATGTCTGGACAAAATGTCAGAAAGAATTTCCCAATAGGTACTCATCCCATACACAACACAGACATTTCACATACAAAAACACCATTCCAATACACAAAACACAACATGCAAAAACACATCAGATTGATGCCACCTACAGAGTCCAGGCAGGGAAGGGAACGACGTCTCAGTAATCTGTGCTTAGTGTGCATGTTTCACACTAAAGTCTTTTAAAGTCTCTTCTACCATGCACGTGCATGCACACACACACATTAAGACACATGCCACTGCACAATGGACACATGCCACTGCAGTTCAATATCCATGAAGACCACAGTATGTCCCTCTCTCCCCCTCTCTCCCCCTCTCTCCCCCTCTCCACCCCAACACCCTCCCCTCCTTTGTCACTTCCCTCACACAGCTGGGGTTTTTGACCATGTCAGTTCCACTCCTGTCTAGGATAGAAAAGTTTAACTTTCAAAAAGGCTGCAGTGAGTTTTCTCAACACCCAATTCTCCAACATTTCCACCAGAACTGATGCAGATGTGTGTGTGTGTGTGTGTGTGTGCGCGTGTGTAGGACACTTGTGAGTTTCCTACTTTTATTTTGCAAAGTAATTGTATATAATAATTTCCACTTTTACATCTTTCCCAGTGCTGAAGTGCTTAGACATCCCTGTCCTTGTTTCCTGGTGTCACAGGTGAACGCAGTATGTTCTCCTGAGGTTGGAACATAGGGGTAGCACACAATGAGACACTACTGAGACTTCTGTGTAGTTGTCTTCTGTGTGGTTACCAGTATTCTGTGTGCTTATCAGTTACTTTTCAGATAAAATAAGAATTATTTTGCATTTTGAATTCTCATTTAATTAAGAAAAATCTGAATGTTAATTTCTCATTCAGGACCTGAACTTCAATTCTCCACTTTACTACAAAACACACAATCTCACTCCATCTCTCTGGAGATTAATCTAGATAGTCTAGATTAGGCTTAATTTTGCATTTATAGTTTAGAGTTTAATACTTAACAGTATGCTTAACCAAGTACTTTATCTTTTTGTTTGTTTGTTTTTCAATTATAAAAACATGAATCTGAGTACTGCATTCTGTATCAGCTTCAATCATTTGCTTCCTGGTGAATTTCTATGAACTCACATGACTAGATTGAAATTCACTTTTTGTGCATTGTTGGATATGTTTGTGTGTGTGTGTGGGGAGGGGTGTTCTTGTATATGTATCCTGATTCCTTGATTCCACAGATTTCTTAAAGTATCCAAGCTTTCTGGGTAATAAAATAAAATCAATAACCTGTGCAAAACATAACCTGTGTGTGGGGGTAATGTGTGTGTGTGTGTGTGTGTGTGTAGATCAATAAGTCATTAGCTGAGGGGGCAGAATAACCTCTTTTTGTGTGTGTGTGTGTATGTGTGTGTGTGTGTGAAAGAGAGACAGGGACACAGAGAGAGAGAGAGATAGAGGGAGAGAGAGATAAAAGTGAAAGCCTGACAGAAAGTCAAAAAGTGACTGCGAGGGTGAGAGAAAGAAAAAATCCTGCAAAGAGGCAAAATGCTAAAAGCAGCAAAGCTATTGCACGCGTGCACACACACACACACACACACACACACATTTGACTGATTTAATGTTGGTACGATTGACTGCCTTTAAGATTTGACCTTTGACTCCAAGCCTTAACCTTTAGCAACCCCCTCTGACCCTTAGCTCTATGCTGTCAGAGATCATTAGTCACACACACACACACACACACACACACACTCACACATACACACACAACCAGTGCTGACAGCCTTAAGATAATTTCTCAGTGAGTTTCACTGATCTAATTATTGACCAATCAGAGAATAGATGTCTGCACATTTCTAAAGCATAAAGAATAAAGCAAACACACACAGATGTGCCTATTTTACTCAGACGTGTGTGTGTGTGTGTTGGCATGTCTTTGTGGACATGTGCTGGTATTCCTTTCTGTAGACATAGTTCTATTTTATCATTTTACAGCACACTGTAATGAATCTAACTTTTGGGTTTACACATATGAATCAGAACTGATTATTTTTTCATGGGGCGGTGCTGCCTGAGTGTGTGTGTGCTTGGTAGCCTGTTTGTGTGTGTTTGGTAGCCTGTGCATGTGAAAAGCCATTGGTGAAACATACATCTGTGCTGGGGTATAGATATGCCTAGCAGTCAAAACAACATACAGAGGCAAACAGCTTTCTAACAAAACAGCTAAGACAAATGTACAAAGCTATAGTGAGGAGTTGTAGTGTAACTGGAGAGTTTAATACACTTGTGTGTGCGTGTGTGTGCGTGTGTGTGCGTGTGTGTCCTGACTTTGAATAACAGTGATTTTGGAGGGAACTTGATTGTATACCAACACACATCAGGTCATGCCCTGAGGTCACACACCCCTGTTACTGCCAGACACAACAGAGTGTCTGTCTCTGTGTGTGTCTGTGTGTGTGTGTGTGTGAATGAGACAGCTGAGGGTGTGGCTTGTCTCTGACACAATATAACATTCCCTCCAAAATTTCTTTTCTCATTCATTAACCCTTAACCCCTATACCCACCAGAGCCTGGGTGTGTGTGTTTATGTTTGTATGTGTGTGAGCAAACCCTGGGGTTTATTGCACCAAGCACTGCATGCTAGTAATAGCCTGCTCATCTGCTTGAATTCAAAAATGGAAACGAAAAGCACTTCAAGCTATATAGAAGCATTCATATACCAATACTTATATAGAAGCTCTCACAATCAATCTTACATAAAAACATTCACATACAATCACTCTTACATAGAAACATTCATATGCAATCACTCATATAGAGATACTAATATACAATCACTCTTACATAGAAACACATTCATATACAGTCGATCTCATTTGTGCAGGGCTCTTTCTTATAGAAGAGGATTCTTCAAGTTCCAAGTTTAAATCAAACTTAAATCCTCACAAAAAGAAAATATAAAAATATAAATATAATATAAAAAAAAACAAATGATCTAGATAAATATTCATATAACTGTGTGTGTGTGTGTATGTGTGTGTGTGTGTATGTGTAGGGGGAAGGGTACAATAGCTTGTAGGGTTTTGGAGGGAACTGACTCCCAGCCTCATTAGTGTGAATAACACTGAATCCTTTGATCTTTCTGTGTGTGTGAGAGAGAGAGAGAGAGAGAGAACAAAGCTGAGAGAAAGATAAGGTATATTCAATGTGTTTCTGCAAAGATCAATGTATATGGTATGTGTGTGTGTGTGTGTGTGTGTGTGTGTGTGAGAGAGAGAGAGAGAGAGAAAGAGAGAGTGTGTGGGGGGTTGTCCTAGTAGCTGTGTATCTCCCAAGAGCAAGGTGTTTTATATACCTCTGTTACACAGGAAACAGGTGTGTGTGTGTGTGTGTGTGTTGTGTGTGTGTGTGTAAGTGACTTTTACAGTTGACCCTGAATGACCCTGTGGAGTGACAATAGTCCCCACACTGCTGTCTGTGGGGTTACCACTGCCGTCTGTGGGGGAGACCATTGTCCCCACACTGCTGTCTGTGGGGTGACCACTGCTGCCTGTGGGGGAGACCATTGTCTCCATACTGCTGTCTGTGGGGGAGACCAGTGTCCCCACACTGCACCATGTAGTTAATTTCATCTGCACTTCTGTTAGTATGTCTGTGGGTGGATCAGTGTGCAATATACTCATCATCTCCAAGTGGAGGTAGAATGAATGTGCTACTGTCTGAACGAGTCTGCAGTATAATGAACCCCTCCTACCCTGCTGACAGTGTGTCAACACACACACACACACACACACTGCTGTGAGGAAACTGTAGTCTTTCAACTCTGCTACTGAAGCTGGGGGTTCTTCCTGTTCGGATTACTATAGTTACTAAGGTTACCTGAACCTGTGCCAGAGAGAGAGAAAGAGAGGGGGGGGGGGGGGCGTTCAAGTGACGGGGGAGGTTAGAGGGGGATGGGGGGTGAAAGGGAAAGAAAGAGAGGGACAGAGATGGTGATATCTGATGGTGATCTCTCACAAAAGCCAGATATGGTGATCAGAAACACCATCAGACTATGGTGACAGCTACAGCTAGTCATGTCTGTGTTACACAAGGATGTGTACATCTGTACATGTCTGTGTACATCAAAACTACAAAAAGATCAATGAAATGAAATGAAATGAAAAACATCTGTAATTTCACAGTACCCTCATATGTTCAGCGATTTTAACAAGTTAAACTAGACTCTCCAACATTCCGAGCAAGCTGCAAATGACCTTCTAGAATGAGTCAGTCAGAAGAAGCCTTGTTCCTACCTTGCTGTCCTGAAGAGCATGTGGCCTTACTCTTCAGTCAAGTACAGTGCTATATAGTCACATACACTCCCAAATAGTGAAACCACCAGGAAACAGTTCAAACACAAACTTCTCAAAGAAAAGCCAGAAACAGACTTGTATATGAGCAGTGAAGTCAGCAACCTCATCTTTTACTTCCTCAAGGCACAGAGCTTTGATTTCTCACTACCCCTCTGTGCAGAAAGATGGCATCTGTAATGGATGGAAGGTGAAAATAAGAGATCCTAATGACACAGAGACAATTATGACCACAGTCAACATCTACAAAAATGGAACAGTGATGGTATAGGGAAAATTGAGTGAATTTCAGGAGTCATTTAATAATCTGAGAGAAATTGTAGAGAAAGAGAGATCAAGTGAAAACACTCTGCAGGGGTGGACACAGACTTGTCCCACACAGCACCACAGCAGAGCCATCAGTTCAGCAACAGGGCATCGAACAGGACACTTCACTATACACCTCCAATACCCTGATAAAAGAGCACTTCACCCGACTGGAAGTAGAGTCAGTACACCTCCAGGAGATCCTCCTCAAACAACGAAGGGCTGAAACAAGAGAGGGAGATCTACAGTAAAGAGCTAGATGAACTTAAGGAGCAGAGCAGGAGCAGTGACTAAACTGGTGCCTTACTACCCAAACAGCACTGGAACTACTCACAGCAGAAAAACATTAGTATTCACACAGGAACAAATGACCTCAGAGCTCAGCAAGAAAGAGTAGCTGTATCCAGCAGTGATGGAGAAGGCCAGCAACACCTTCCCTAATTCAATAGTCATCATCTCGACCCTGGTGCCCCATTTTCATCCATACACAATTCAGATTCTAGCATCTCCAACACCCACCTCGCCCATCACCCAACTCTGGATACGGCTTCCCTCTTTGACCACATCCACCTATTCAAAGATGTAGTTCCAGTGTTCACTAAGACACTACAGGATGTGACACTGACTCGCAATGTCACCACATGATCAAGTCAAGAGAACTGACTCAGGGTATAAACCCAGGGGGTGCTCATATGGTTAAAATCAGAACTAACACACTGTATTGAGTACTGTACTATAACTAACCACTTTATTACTTTATTTTATTTACTCCCTGTTATTTTTATGACAGGAAGTAATGTTCATTTTACTTCTTCCTCCCCTAGAGAAAGCTGTGACAAGTCGGTAAACACACATGGAAAGAATCTACTGCAGCTCTACGGAAGCCTGGGTCTATGCATTGCAAACAGGCGGCTGCACAGGATCTCCTTTGGTAAGTTCACCTACTGCTCAGCTCTGGGCAGCAGTATGGTAGACTACACCATAACAGATCTGGACCTGACCTTCACAGTCAAGCCATTAACACCCCTATCTGGCCACAGTCAAATTACATTTTACCTAAAAAGAACAGTCACAAATTACAACTGGCAAAAACCCAGCCAAATGCACAAACGCACACAATCCAACCAAAAAAATCTGGACCCTTCTTAAGTGCTTTCTGTCACACACCTGTTAAAAATGTGGCCATATGGAAAAACCACTTTGAAACCTTATATAATTGTCCACTGATTATAGTAGAACAAAATATATCTGAAAAGTTAGGAACTCTTGAAACAACAATTAAGGATTATAAAAAAAAAAAAAAAACAAACAAACAAACAAAAAAAACCACCGGATTTCTTGATCTCACAGGAAGAACAAACTCGCAAGTCATTAATTTATACATTAATGAACTGGCCCTACTCTGTTAATATACCCCTCTAGAGACACCAGCAGCATAAATGTATTCCGGGGGCTAGAGTGCCTGACATCAGGGCTAACTTATAGGTGTTGGCAAAATGTAAATACTCAAAGATACTTATACATGTCGGCACCAATGATGTGGGGTTGAGGCAGTTAAGAGTAATTACAAAAGATAATGTTAAAGAGGTGAGTGAGCTAACGGGGACAATATCAGATGCTGAATTATGTTCTGGCCCCATTCCAGTTCGGCGTGGTGCCGAAACCTACAGCAGGTTATGGGTGCTAGATGTCTGGATGTCTAAATGGTTCTCAGAAAACAAAGTGGGTATATATAGACAACTGGAAGTTTTTGAGGGCATACCTGCTCTTTTGAAGCAGGACGGCATTCACCCCTCTTGGGAGGGTGCTGCTCTCATTTCTAGTATTATATTCGCTAGGCATTATAGTGATAGTGTAGGAGTAGTTCATGGGGATTGACAAACCAGAGGTTTCACTGTTTTCAGCACGCGTTTCAGTTTTTGGCTCGCTTCTAAAATCTCAAGAGGAAATTCTTCACAGATCAAGGCTTGGTAGATGTTTACCTAAACCATCGATTCCATCCGGCAGCGGGCCATGGCTGTGTTCGAAATAGCCTACTACATACTACTGGCGTACTGCTTGGGCCCCAAATCAGTATGCAGTATGCGAAAAAAAAGAATTTTTACAGTACGCAAAACATACCCGGATGACATATTACTTCCGCAAAATATTCCAGTACGCGAACAGAGCTATTTTCATGGTGTACTGCATCCCATCATGCAACGTTACGTTCACGTGACCCTGTAGTATTCTTTGCTTTTGTCGCATACTGGAAACTGTACTGCATACTACTACGAGGACCAGTATGCAGTATCCAGTATATACTGAGTGCAGTATGCAGTATGCCATATGTAGTAGGCTGTAGTACAGACCTGGGCAAACTATGGCCTGCGGGCCACATCCAGCCCTTTATACGTCCCTGTCCGGCCCGCGAGAGGCCAATCATAAATTACAACATAAATTAAACTAATATATGTCATGTGTGCAATACAACTGTGGCGCTTTTATTTTGAAAGCGCTACGTTTGTGTTACTTCCGTGTGGACGTATGCGCGCGTGTGCGCGTAAGCTGTGCATGTAGGTGAACAGCGACAAGTGATGCTAGCCAGATTACCCAAAGATGTCAGCTCACGCTAAGAAAAGAAAAGTTGATAAGGAATGCCACGTTTTCAACAAGACTTGGGCTCTGTTCGAGTACTACATACTACTGGCGTACTGCTTGGGCCCCAAATCAGTATGCCGTATGCAGTATGCGACACAATTGACACAAATCAGGTTTCTCATGTGGCCCCTTGTAAAAATTAATTGCCCACCTCTGCTGTAGTATGTAGGCTATTTCTAACACAGCTCATGTCACTACCCGATTTGAACCGGAAACCCAATTTGGACTACGCATGAGCGTAATTGAACGCAACTTCCGGTAAGTCTTACGGCCGATTAGGCGTCATTGGGTAGCTAAAGTGCCACAGATAATAACATTTACCACTCAAAGCCAAAAAAAAAAAAATCAGCATTCTAAATTTCGACTTCATTGTGAATCTGACGTTACAGATAGTCAGCTAATGTAAATTCGAAAATGAAGTGCGTAAGCATTTCTTGGAATCCAGACGTAGCTGCTACCTAGATGAATGAAAACACCGCATAAATCTACATCTAGCTAGTTACCTTACATAGCGATAGCTACGCTGCAACCTAAACTTTGTTTCAGATGTTTTGCTCATTTACGCTCGGTTTAAAGACACTAATCTCACTCCATACTAAATCGACTGCGAGCTGCAAGAAGGCTAGGTTACACTGGTTTGAAACTGTCTTTTCCTCGAGAATCAAAAACAGTTCTCGTAAAATGTGTAGACAAAATGTAATCAATGATAAACTCAATAAGACTGCTACTGAGAAGCTATTTAATCTGAAATTGGGATTTGCAAAATATAAGATCCCTGTCGTCTAAAGAATTACTTGTCAATGAGATGAATACCGACCATAAGCTATGCATGCTTTGCTCTCTCAAATAGGCGTCTCTCAAAAATCAGGCTTCAAGTTTAATTCTTTTGAAAACCTCATTCTCACGGTGTCAAATTTATGCTCAACTAAGAACTCAATTTAGTGCTAAATACTTGCATTATACTGTTTGATGGTTGGTGGTCAATTATAATAATTAGATACGAGCTAATTTTGAACTACTAAGAACACAAACATTGAACAAACTAAAATACACTTATCTAGGCTTAACGATTAGTTCTACATGAAGCTTTGGCCTGTGTGTGAAGGAACTACAAAAAAAGCAAGATCCCTGTTGGCTATCAAAAAAATCCAATCTTATTTGAAATACCAATTAAAATTTGGCTTAAATTATTAAAATAAGTAAATGAACCAATTGCACCATATAGCAGGGAGGTGTGGGGACCCCTGACAAAAAAACTATTCCACAAATTGCGATAAACATCCCTGCATACAGACTTATGTAAAAACATCCTACACAGAGAAAATCTGAAATAATTTCTGCAGAGCTGAATTAAGAAAATATCCACTTTTATTAAATATTCAAAAAAGCTATATTTCAAAATCGAGACTACACATTATTGACCCACCTGACAACAATAAAATAAAAGAAACTAAGAAAGATATTGGCAAATTTACAGACTCGGTGAGCACAGTCCAGGGTCCGGGTCATTAAGCCAGCACGGATATCCATAATAGACAAACAAAGGGGTAAACAGGCAAACAGAACTTTTTCTCACAAACAGGGAGAATAAACATTGGAACTGAAAAACTTCCATACACCAGCAGGGATAAATAAATTCAAACACATGAAATCTTCACAGACAGATTCTAACAAACAATACCTGTCACCACAATCAATACAACAACCAGTACCGAATAAGACGAAGGACAGGGTTTAAAATACACAACCTAACTAGAAACAGTTGGGAACACTAATGAGAGGGTGGAGTTACAGATAGGAAGGATGGATCAAACTGACAAGGAAAACACTAGCACATGGAACATCAAAACAATGCCATGTTAGGGAGAGAGAGGAGGGGCTAAAGGGAGCCACAAATAAGATTGACAATGATCCTATTAGAAAGGAACTCTATAGGAAAGTAATGAGCATCTTCCCTGAATTTTAGTGCTGCAGTGACACTGAGAAACAGCTGTACACATTAGAAGAGAAGAGTGAACTGATTATACATGTAGTACCTGATGGACAACCAGTAAGGATAATGAAACAAATGGTTATTGCATATTTAAGAAATCATCTTGGCTCTTATTTTCCTTAAATTTCTAGTGCTCTATTCCAACATATAATTTTGTCTTTAATATTTCTCGTACCTATGTTATGTTTATGCTTAGGTGTTTCCTGTTAATTGTTTTGGCAACAGTATATTTTATTAGAGAGAGATAAAGAGAGAGGGGGAGAGAGAGAGACCAACCCGGTCTCATAGGGAATGCGTATGAAATCGTACGCAAAACTAAACACTGGAATGCGTACTCATGCATACGCAGAGAGCTGCGTACAAATGTTACGCCGCTATCAAATACATGTAAATACTCGCCGATTCCCGACAAAAACGATCCCTAGGCTATATGTAGGTGTCCAAACTGATCGTAGTATCTACTCTGCACAGTATATTAAAGCAAACGCTAAAAAAGATTAGAAATTTGACGTTTTGCGAGTTGAGAGAGAGAGAGAGAGAGAGATAGACAGAGAGAGATGCACTTCCTGAGCGAATGCCAAGAATACAGTGGGATTCGGTCAGAATTATTCACTAAAAAGACTAATAATCGCTTTATTAATTTATTTTTAATGCATTTTTTTCTTATTGTTATTTTCTATTAGTGCTCTTTATGTTTAGGTTTGTTCTTAACAAACTGCTGCTTTGTCAAAACAATTGTTGAAATTGTTCGTGCCAATAAAGCAATCTTGAAGTGAATTGAGAGAGTGAGAGAGAGAGAGAGAGAGAGAGAGAGAGATATGTTTCATAGTTTAGGGATTGTTAGGTTTGTCTTTGGCTACTTTTTTCTTTGTGGAAACAAACGTAATTTTCACCTAAATGTATTTCTTCTTTTATTGTCTGTTTCTGGTTCTTCTCAGGTTCTGATACGCCTAAATGAACTGATTAGTTGGTTATTTTGGTTATTTGGTTATTAGTTGGGGCTGGTTATTTTGACTTCGTAGTTATTTCGTATCTGGTCTGTATGTAAGTGTTTCGTATCGCGTAGTTTTGTTTGCTCGGCCTTGTTCTTTCGTGTTTCTTCTGTATTTCTGTTCCTGCCTGTTTGTTCTAGTTTAAGTATGTCTGAGCGCCCCCAGGAAGTGGATTTACCAACGTCGTAGGGTCGTGAAATTTCATAGGGGAGGTGTGAGAGGGCACTGGAACAACATACTGTAAGCCCGAGTCCAAAAGTGGAGTGGAATTTGTGCGGAATTTGCACACGTCCTACTGCATCCCAATTCCAATTTATCCGACGTATTGCTCATATGCGGTTCGTGGACAAAAGTCCTTTTCTCCAGTCCATCCAAAATATTTTTCAGGAATATTTTTTTTCTGATTTTTTCACAAGGCTCTGGAAGGGCCTAGCCACGCGGTTTTTGGATATGTGGTCGAGGGCACTGGGACGAGCCAGCATTGGAAGCCCCGACGTCAAAGCACCTCCCTGAGCCCTGATTGGCCGCATCCCACTCCCAATTTATTCCCATTCATTTTTGGCGGACAGATGGCGTATCCGCGTTCTCGCCCACTTCCCGTTCCCGCCCACTTAGGGGGGTGGGGCTCCAATATGTCATTCATGGGCCCTCAGACAACCCACATATACAATTTCATGACCCTACATGCTTCAGAAGCCTCACACCAACCCTAACCCTAACCCTAGGCCTCACCTATTCAAACGCATGGGAGACACATGGCATGGGAGGGTACGGCCCAAACCCTTGACGTAGCTGCACCCCCTTCTAGAATCCCTTTCTATACCTGCTCGAGATGTAAAATCTAAATTTTCAGCCTCCTAGCTCGAACAGGCTCGGCGTGGAGACCTTTTAAAATTTGGGGTCATGGGGGCTGCCATCTTGAAATTCCAGACATGGTGTGCCAGTGCGGCCAAACGGCTGGACGTAGCCGCACGCCGTTAGACATGTTCCATGTGGACACCCCACTGATGAACCAAACCGAAGCACAGACCCCTAGGTGGTACGGTTTGAGCGTGGCATGCCTTTGGGCCTACTCCATTCATTTTAATAGGAGCGACACAGAGACACGCACGTGGCCCCTGAGGGTCTAAAACTGCGCGTAGCTTCACGTGCTTATAGAATGTCCTTCTACCCCCTGATGAACATTCTGTGAGCACGGACCCCTAGGTCATACGGTTTGGGCATGGCTACCTTTTGAATTTGTCCTTTTAGCCCTAAGGCCTTCTAACACTTTTAAAGCTCAAGACCATACTTGTTGGGCTGGTGAAGGGCCAAACCTGCACGTATCCGCACGTGCTTCCAGAGTGTCATTCTGCCCCACCGCCTGATGAACATACTGTGAGCACGGACCCCTAGCTCGAAGGGGCTCGGCGTGGCGACCTTTTAAAATTTGGGGTCATGGGGGCTGCCATCTTGGAAATTCCAGGCATGGTGTGCCGGTGCGGCCAAACGGCTGGCTACCTGTTAGACATGTTCCATGTGGACACCCCACTGATGAACTAAACCGAAGCACAGTCCGGTTTCATGCCTTTGGGCCTACTCCATTCATTTTAATAAGACACAGAGACCATACGTGGCCCCTGAGGGTCTAAAACTGCACGGCTTCACGTGCTTATAGAAGGTCCTTCTAAACCCCTGATGAACATTCTGTGAGCACGGACCCCTAGGTCATACGGTTTGGGCGTGGCTCACTTTTTACAAGCATACATTTGGGGCCAGTGAGGGGCCAAAATGTTGCATAGGAGGAGGTCTTCTCTGTGTTGGTCTGATGCAGGATCCCAAGTTTGAAGTCCGTAGCTCAAAGCGTTGGCGTACGGCAGCCCTCAACGTATTGCTGTGTAGGCATAAAGGTCAAACACCCATGTGCCTGGCCTGAACACCACCCGAATGACGTAGGGCCCCGATATCGGTGGAGCGCTTCTCTATCTTGGTCTGATGCAGGATCCCGAGTTTGAAGTCCGTAGCTCAAAGCGTTGGCGTACGGCAGCCCTCAACGTATTGCTGTGTAGGCATAAAGGTCAAACACCCATGTGCCTGGCCTGGGCCCCATATTATTTACATGTGCATCCAAGGATTTGCGCCACGAGCCGGTACCTCAAAGCGTTGGCCCGTAGCGCCACCAACCATTGGGCGCGTGCATTACATTGCATGTATTTGAAACTTGACAATTTCGCCACGCCATATTGGACCATATTGGACAATGGGGGCGCTCACTTTCACTTCAATGCATTTGCTTTCATAAATGAGGCTGTATGAAATGTAGTGCACTAACTTAGACCCTCCCTTAAACAATCTTTGCTTGAAAACCTTGATATCGATGGTCGCAATCGCGCTCAAATTGGATAGCAACCTTACCAATGCGAGCAGAACTTCACAGTAAGAGTCTTTGTCTGAGCACATTCCTGTTAACTAAATACATACATATGTTGGGATGTTTCCATACGTGGTCTATTATGAGTGAATTCCTGTTACAAGTGAGGTAAAAAAAACGAACAAGGATGACTAAAAGTAAATTCCTTTGTTAAATTGGCAACCCTGCACATCACGTCTGAAGCTGTATAATCCATCATTATTTAAGTGTAACGCCGGGGAGCGACGGTGGATTGTTTGTCGCACACAAATGCTGAGGAGAGCGAGATTTATTAAAGGGCAATCCAAATTCAGAGTCATACAAACAGGCGAGGGTCATGTCAGTGAGGGAATCAGAACACGAAATATAACCAATACGTAAAGACATACTTAAACTAGAACAAACAGGCAGGAACAGAAATACAGAAGAAACACGAAAGAACAAGGCCGAGCAAACAAAACTACGCGATACGAACACTTACATACAGATACGGAGACCAGATACGAAATAACTACGAAGTCAAAATAACCAGCCCCAACTAATAACCAAATAACCAAAATAACCAACTAATCAGTTCATTTAGGCGTATCAGAACCTGAGAAGAACCAGAAACAGACAATAAAAGAAGAAATACGTTTAGGTGAAAATTACGTTTGTTTCCACAAAGAAAAAAGTAGCCAAAGACAAACCTAACAATCCCTAAACTATGAAACATATCTCTCTCTCTCTCTCTCTCTCTCTCTCTCTCTCTCTCTCACTCTCTCAATTCACTTCAAGATTGCTTTATTGGCACGAACAATTTCAACAATTGTTTTGACAAAGCAGCAGTTTGTTAAGAACAAATCTAAACATAAAAAGCACTAATAGAAAATAACAATAATAAAAAAAATGCATTAAAAATAAATTAATAAAGCGATTATTAGTCTTTTTAGTGAATAATTCTGACCGAATCCCACTGTATTCTTGGCATTCGCTCAGGAAGTGCATCTCTCTCTGTCTATCTCTCTCTCTCTCTCTCAACTCGCAAAACGTCAAATTTCTAATCTTTTTTAGCGTTTGCTTTAATATACTGTGCAGAGTAGATACTACGATCAGTTTGGACACCTACATATAGCCTAGGGATCGTTTTTGTCGGGAATCGGCGAGTATTTACATGTATTTGATAGCGGCGTAACATTTGTACGCAGCTCTCTGCGTATGCATGAGTACGCATTCCAGTGTTTAGTTTTGCGTACGATTTCATACGCATTCCCTATGAGACCAGGTTGGAGAGACAGATAGAAAGAGAGGGGGAGAGAGAGAGACAGATAGAGAAAAGGGGCTAGTATTCTTGGGTTGTTCTTCTCTCTCTCTCCTGGGTTCATGTCTGGTTATGGTACATATCACTTGCTCATTGTGTTTATTTATTATTGATAACCAAGGAATCTGTGTTCATAATGGTATATTTATACATACAGTAAATCTACACAGATACGCACACTGAGATAGAAGGAGCCAGTGAAAGAGAAATTGAATTTTGTGTGTGCGCGTGTGCATGCAATGGAAGGTATATAGAGTTTAGATTTGGTGGGTGGTTAAGTTTTCATAAGCTAATTTTTAGCTCAAGCATGTGTGTTTTGAAATTAATTTTCTGTTTCATGAATACTTTGCAAACACAGCTGTGTGTGTAACTCCATCTGAGATAGAGAGAAAGAGAGAGAGAGAGAGCAGGAAGGCTCTGACTCTGTTTGCTCATAGGATCAGTTTTAATCCTGAAGCACTGTTCTATGCATTCACACATACCCCCCCCCCCCCCCACACACACACACACACACACGGAACCAAATTATGGAAAACCCTGGATAAGAGCATCTACTAAATGCCCTAAATCAATATAAATGTGAATAATAATCTGTATCTGAGCTTTTTTTTCTAAATTTTTATTTAGCTTTTATGGTCTCTCTCGCTCTCTCTCACGTCTTTTCAATTACTGATCACAGAAATGTGTTAGTGTCCGATGCAAAGGCCAACACACAGTGTCCACTAGAGGGCACCAGTGACCAATACTTTTTATACAACCTGAAAACCTTGATTCAGAAAAGGGTGCATAACTGTATTTTCTGTTAATGCTATTTAAAATAACACTATAGCCAGATAAGCTATTATAGGGAAATATGAGATTCAGGCAATATTGTGTGCTTTAACGCTAATGCACTTTCTTAACCTGGATCTTGCCTTGCCTACGTTTATTAATAAAGTTTTATTTATTCAGTACTTCCTGTATGTTACAAATCATATCCTTCAGAAAATTTCGGTCTGCAGCCCAGTTTATAATTGTGTAAAAATTAGGCTATAAAATCCAAAAACACGAATTTGCATGTTTGCAAAGAAGCAAAATGAATTGTAAACAAGCAATTTTAAGTCGGTTTTAAGGCGAAGCACACTTTTTACGGTACAACAATATTCCGCTCCATTTGCCTGTATCATCAACCCCGCGATTCATTTGTGGGTTTAAATGTATGTTGTGACACAGCCCTCTTGTGGGATGTTGTGTATTGCAGTTTAATTCAAAATATCGTTTCACTTTAGTCTGATTGAAATACAAGTATACGTGTGACGTTCAAGTATACGTGTGACACTACAACGTTCAACAGTAAACACCTTATTTGTTTAACATTCATGATTACAATACTTGAGATACTTTACGTTGTATATGGCTAATTTCTAACGAATTCTCAGCATTAAAGCAGATCAGAAATGGGTTTTCATACTGAGATAATCCGGGTCCTTTTTATTAACAATATAAATAATTGTTTTACTTCTGGAATTTTCAAAATAGACAAACATTAAGGGAGTATTTAATCATTTAGATTATTTAAAAATAGAAAAATGTACAATAATAGCTAACATTTAAGCTGAATTTCTATTTATTCTTTAAAGAACATTAATGAATTTTAAAGTCAATTAAAGAACATTATATATTTATTTATTTATTTTCATTAACCGAATATAAATTGTTCAGATTCAGAACAAATAAAGGAGTAAGCGTGAAGAAGAGGGAGAAAAAGAAAGATCTTAACCTTAATATTCAGTTACCTTCTCAAAATATGATCAAACCATAACCCTAAAGTTTAATAAATTCATGAAGAGAGTAAAAAAGTCCATTACAACATAATCAGATCATTAGAATATCTATTAGAATATCCAAGTAGTTATTTTTACAGTAATAACATGGAAAGAATGTTTTGCTATAACAACTACATAAAATACATGTTGCTTGCTGTTTTTGTTGGCATAAATTAGTCAAATGAATTCTGTATTCGCAAATAACATTTTTATTACAAATGTAATTTAACTCAAGAACGTTTAAAAAGAATAGAGTGAAACTCAGTGAAACTCTTAACACTGTAACACATTACACATACTCCAGTATTTATATGCGGATTAACCTCTACATTCTCTGGTTTAAAGGATGATGTGCTTTTAAATTCTCTCTCAATATCTCCAGTATAGTTATTGTTCTGTTTCCTTTAGGAGTTTGAAGAGAATTGAGGTCTGCAGGATTCGATATGGAAAATAACTGTGCTTCTGGTGCATGTCTCTGTGTTATTTTATTTAGTATTATGTGATTTGACACTGGAGGGCGGGAGGTGGGGGGGCAGGGGGACAGGAATTATTTGATTATTGAAGGTCTTGTGGGGATTATTTAAAGACGTAATGAGGACATTAATTGGAAGTGACATCAAAGAGGGAGGGTGGAGGAAACGGAGTGGTGCAGGTAACCGTGGCATTGAGGCTAGCCTGTGTGGGCAGATGTCTCTGACATCCTGGCTGCATTTGGGTGGGCCATACAAGAGGTGGTGGTCCTGGTGGGTGATCTTCCAGCGCAGGGGGCAGGTGGAGCAAGATGCTGCCCATCTGGCTCTGGTACCGGGCATGGACCTGCACCCCCCCCCCTGAGCCATGACCTTCCCAAGTGGACCTGCACCCTGTGGACCTTCCCCTGCCCCTGAGCATAGAAAACCCCTCAATCCTGGAGGAGGTTATCGTCAGAGGAGGAGAGACACATCACTGACTCTCACATAAGTCCGTATTGCCTTAACGCAGCACCTGACCTTGGCAAATCTGTCCCCTTCAATACAGCCAGCCCTCCAATACAATTACACTGGCACCACAATACCCTGAATATCACATGTTGAATTAAATCCAAAGCAAACAGAATTAATTGTGAAAATCTATTTTGTGGAGTTCCACCATGAAACATCATGAATAGTTGTCTAAAAACAAAAAAGCCATTTTCAGCAAGCAAATCTCAGAATTTCAAAATTAAAATAAGAATCTCTTTCCCCCACAATAACAGACTTCATATTTTTTTACAATTACAATTTTAGTTTTATTCACGAAGAGCTCTATATTGAACACAAACACAAACACATACTAGTATGAACAAATCTGATTTTGAAGCATTTTTTAATGTAACTGAAACATTTTCTTCAAGGAGTAATAAATTAGTCCAAAATAAACATAATTTGCGCCGTATTCACAAGGGGATTAAGAGAGTTCCTGCAGCATACACAAGCTAATATAGACACCACACTACTGTAAAAAAACATCAAAGCACTCACTGGAAATACATTCTGCACAAAATGGATTAATCTGTTTTATCATTCCTTTAAAAATGGATTAATGTATCATTTTGTGATTTTATTATAATTTTTTGTTACAAATTAATATTCAAAGACGGCTGAGATGAGACGTTCAACCGGCCAGTGGTGTGTAATGGTTCTCTCAGAGTCTCTGGTCTGCTGTGCTGGTTTGGTATTTAAGCTGCATCACGTTGAATCCTCTGTTCATTTTTGTCTGTCGCACAGAAGACCAGCGCCATTTGGCTTGCTTGATTCATTTGATTCACCTGATTTGTCGAGTGAATTTGATTTAAGTTGACTCGTTAGACTCAACTAGAGTATTCTTTGGTGCTCTCATCTAGATGTGCAGCGATGCGCAGTATGGAGGATTTAAGATAACAGATAAAGCAATACATACAGTACATATTAAATGACTAAAGATTTTAATATCTATATAATTTGTGTTAATACCACTGAATGTCTTAAAGTGTTGATTTATAAGGTTTTCAAAAAAAGCTATTCTGGAGTTTCAGCAATTCAATTCTGCATATTTATTGTAGCCGTGGTGTCTGCATATGCTGAATCTACTTATCTAATGTTTGTTGTTAGGGAGATTCTGTAATAGGTTCCTTTGGTATACAGTCTGACTGGAGCCACAGTCAGTCAGCATTTCTGTCAGGTTTCGTTCACGTTCTTCAGTCTTCATGTCTTTGTAGAGTAAGACGATTCATTCACCTTGATGGCAATCTGTGCTGCCATGTGCTGTGACCATAGGCAGGGGGCACTGTGTTGCCAGTAATGGTCAGTAAGTAGGGCGTGGCAAGGGTGTATGCGTGTTGGGGGTGGCGCATGGCTGTGTGGGGGTGGGACAAGGGGTGTTGGAGCAGCAGTAAGGCAGGGGCTACTAGGGGTCACCGTGTCAGTGTGGGTCATCCTTTTGTAGAAGTTCATAGGTTTGGCAGACAGTTGTTTATTGGGGGCAAGTTTCAGGCTGGATGGGGCAATTAGGTATCATTGGAAGTTATATGGCTGGGTGTGTTAATTAGGTATTTATTAGGGCAGGAGTTGGACTGGCTGGGGCATTATTGGCCGCCGCTGTCTTGCTGGGTAATTAGGTGTCAGTGGTTGTCAGAGGACATGGAGACACCGCATCCAGGTGGTGTATGGAGGGGGGGCGGTTGGGCGTTTTGGAGCAGAGCAGCACGCTGGAATCAGCCTCACACTTGGTGGTGGTCCTGTGCCACAGGGCCTCGGCCTCCTCCGCCCTCAACTCCATCCCTCCGCCGGACAACACCTCCGTCTTCACCATGGGAATGGCCGACTTCACCAGAGCTATGCCGGCGTGGTTCAGCTTGATAAGCATGTCCAGAGAGTGCTTCCGCCTCTCCTTCGTATCTCTCCCATCTTCCTCCACCTCATCCCTCTCTCCCTCCTCCTCCGTGTCAGAACCCATTTCATCTTTCATTTCCTTTCTTCCTCCTGGGACACCTTGCCTGAAGCTTCCCCCCATGGTCGTCATGGTAATGGGGTCCTTTTTAATGGACAGGTCCAGGGGTCCTTCGCTGTGGCGTGCTGTCCGCTCCAGCGCCTGCTGTATGTGGGAAAGCTCGGAACGGATTTTGCCCAGGTGCGCCCATAGGTGGCGCTGTTCAGGCAGCAGGGCGGCCTGCTCCTCGGTGCGGTGGTATTCCTGCAATGCTGAGGAAAGATCCCTCAGGAGAGCGACCACGGAGTTCCCCTCCCTCTCTATCCCACGTTCCTTCTCTTCCACCAGCTCCCTTGCTCTGTCCAAACCCAGCAGGAGGGAGGGGCCAGTGCTGGGGGAGGCGGAGCTTCTCATGTCAAAATAATGCTCGTCTATACCAGCCTGTGCATGCAGGCTAGAGGGAGAGAAAGAGAGTGGGAGAGACGGGGGTCGGGGGGGGGGGGGGGGGGGTAGAGAGAGAGCTCAAATGAAATCAAAAGCCAGAAAGAACAATGACTGAGTGTAACTAATATGAATTTATGATTATCTTCAGTATATTAAACAGCATTTCTACTTAGGTTTACCCAACATCTGAGCTTTCACTCTTACCCATGTGAGAGAAGCCTGTCGGTTGCTATGGAAGCAGAGGGTGTGGCCCTGTCAAGCAGGAATGGTTTCTTCTCCACTGGTACACTGTGGGAGTCCAGGGAAGCTGCTGTCCTCTTCACGCTCTGCTCCGGACCCCAGCCAGACTTACCCTCCCTACCTAACCTCCCTCTCTCTGGGGACCAGTGGCTAGGTGAGCCCCAGGCTGTGGGCGAGGCCTGGCTGGAGGAAGGCCACAGTGCCGGAACCTTCCACATGTTGAGTTTGGGGGCGTGGGTGGGGGCAGGAGCATCCACAGTGGTACTGGGGGGTTTAGTGACTTTAATGGGGTCTCCCACAGCTGCAGCAGGGGCTGAACCTCCCGGCGTCTGCTCACACAGGAAGGGGTAGTAGAGGCGGGAGGGTAGCAGTGCGCGATCCGAGTGTGTGTGCGTATGTGTCAGTTGAGCTGCTGATGCCAGGAAAGGCAGCGTGCTGATCTGTGCCGGGCTGGTCGCTGTGGTAACCGCAGCTGTGGTGTTGAGGGTGGGGTTAAGGTAAGAGAAGAGGCCAGGGGTCAGCTGGTATCCGACCCCAAGCAGAGAGAGATTGAGGCTGGAGGTGTCAGGGCAGTCCCCGTGCCCCGGGGGCAGGGAGGGAGGGTAACAAGGCAGGGAACTGGGCGCTGAGTCTGACTTGGCCTTGGTACTGACAGTCTGGTTGCTAAGGATACGCCACTGTTCAGAGAGCAGGGCAGCAGGCCCGGACAGGCAGGTCTTGGACAGCCGATAGTGACGTAGCTTAGCCTCCACTTCCACTGAGCGCGCCCGCAATAGCTGCTCCTCCAGTGAGAATGCATCCGCCATCACAAGCTCCGCCTCCTGCTTTGCTCGCTTAGCTCCTCCCCTTGGACATTCCTCCACCAGCTCTGGACTTTCACTGGCTGTCCCGTTCGTCTCTGATTGACCGGCTCCTCCGTCTGTGTTTTTTTCTCCTGTCTCTGGTTCATCAGGCTCATCTGTGAAACTGAGCTCCAGGCTCCGGGGCTGCCCAGGGAAGTCCTCTGCCCCTGCTCCCTGCTCCGGGTGCTCCTTGGCTGGGCTGTGGGAGCCTAGCCCTCCCTGCTGGAGTCGGTGATGGTCGGAAGGTAGCAGGTTGCCTTTCTTATAGGGCCAGTCGGACTCAATGAGCAGTGACAGGGAGTTCTTGCACAGGCTGTATTTCATGTGGTTGTACAGGTGTGATTTCTCCATGCAGGTGAAGGGGCACTGGAAACACTTGTAGTTGTACGGTTTACCAAAGGGCCGTGGAATGTAATGAGGCTTCTTAGGCTTCCTCTCTTTATGTTTGCAGACTGAAGACATCTTACAGTCTTCCTTTGGCATGATGGAGTAAGGGGGAAAGAGAGAGAGAGAGAGAGAGAGAGGGAGAGAAGGAGAGGGGAGATGGAGTGGATAGGAAAAGCAGAAGATGGGTATGTTCCTGGATCTGTGTTGGGAGGCTCAGTTTGTGTATGTGTGCGTGTGTTTGTGTGTGTAGACCGTTCTTGGACTCGTCAGAATCCACACACTCTGACTGCAGCTGTGGGGGCAAAAAAGGATTTATTATTTTACATTCAAACATACTTGGTGCAGCACTTAAAGACACACATGCTAAACATAACTGAAAATTACAGCCAAATCAATGCAAAATGACATATCCACCCTGTGTGTGTGTGTGTGTTTGGGGGGGTGAAAGTGTGTGTGTGTGTGTGTGTGTGTGTGTGTTCATCTTGAGGGTGCGGCACCTGTTCACTGGCTGCAGGTTTGGTGTTGTGTTTCTCAGTAGAACCCTACAGGTCAGCTATGGGCACCGCATGGTAAGGACGACAGGCTTGAGGTGTGTGTGTGTGTGTGTGTGTGTGTGTGTGTGTGTGTGTGCGTGTGTGTGCGTGCGCACACGTAATGAGGGACTTAGGCCATGTCCACAGGGCATCATTAGTGAACGGATGTGGGTCAGGGCAAACAGACTGTTCTGTTACCTCCTCCCCCTCCTTTCTTTAAATGCCCCTCCTGTTATCTCTTCTGTCTTTAAATACCTCTGCACTATCTATTTCATAAATACCCCTGAATACTCCTGCTATCTGTTGGTTAAACTTTCCCTACTCTACGTTATCAGCTTCAACTGCCTCAGTGTCTCCACCTCTGTATTGTTGAAGGCTCTATCCACCTCTCCCTTTATGTGTTCAACCATAATGTGGTAATTACAGGTTTACATTTTTGGCTTATTATAAACCCTTTTCGGCTTCATCTTGAAAAAGTCAAAGTTCAGTTCTGTTCCCTAAAAATGTTTAATTATTTTTGCTATTCAATTCCAGTGCTCTGGTCTGTTGACTCTCTTGTTAATGAACCTTAAACATCGCTCAGCTCCTCACAACCTATGTCACTTCTTGTGCACACTACATGATTTTAGCTCTGATTTCTTGCTTGCAGATGAATTTTTAGACTTGGAAAAAAAAATGCTTGGAGAAAAATCATTGTGTGCATCTGTGACAATGTTTGTGCAGTTTTAAAAGACTCTCCAATAATTTCAATCATGTTTGAATTGTTCAGTGTGAAATCTCACAGTGGAGTTCCTCTGCAACAAATATGAGCAACAATGAGAATCCAATGAGAGTGCGAGAGAAAAATCTGAACAGCCAATGAGAGTGTAAACGAAAACTCAGAACAGCCAATGTGAGTGTGAGAGACATTTGATCAGCCAATGAGAGTTTGAGAGAATAATCTGATCAGCCAATCACCCAATAGAATGCGAGAGAAAACATTGAGAGCAGGTGGATTTAATAGAGCAATAATAAACATGGTGAAACAATGCTGATGGGTATACCACATGATACACACTACTCATGTGTATCTTCTTGATTATTTGCAAATCAGGCACTCATCGAAACATAAACCTGAGCCTCATCTAGAGTGTTCCCCTCTATGTCACTATAACAACAAGCTTCTACATCACCAAAGGTCAAACAGGTCCCAGGCTGTAAATGTTGTGCAGTGTTAACAATTTCACTAGGCTTTAGCATCACAACAAACACAAACCTGAACACACCAAACCACATCACAGTGAACACACCAAATTACACCCTGTGCTTAAACCAGTCTACACCCCAGGGAACACTTTCCAAATTACACACTGGTCTTAAATCCTTCCACACACTGTTCCTAAACACGCACACACACACATATTTCTATTGTTATTGTTTTGTTTTTCCCATAAAACCTGATATTTAAACAGATAAAGTCTATAAATATGAAATACAATTAAGATTTTAAGTTTTTGTTCTCTCACTTTTGTTTGAACTCTGACCCATTGTGTTCAGCACAAAGTTCAGCATTTCCTTAACGCACTCACTTTTCATCACCAAACACACAAAACTACTTTCCACAAAACAGCACAAACCCTTACTGATCCATACGTTCCAATCAGGAATTCCAGAATTAACCCTTACTGATCCATACGTTCCAATCAGGAATTCCAGAATTAACCCTTACTGATCCATACGTTCCAATCAGGAATTCCAGAATTAACCCTTACTGATCCATACGTTCCAATCAGGAATTCCAGAATTAACCCTTACTGATCCATACGTTCCAATCAGGAATTCCAGAATTAACCCCAACTGATCTACACATTCCAATCTAACATTCCTAACTTGCACAGCATGCTTTGCATATGATTTTGTGTGGACCTCTCAACTGCTACACTGAAGTTTTATCCATCCACTATTGCCAAACACAGTCTAGAGCTGACATGTCTGCCTCCATCATGTCAGAGATCACAATTATTAAAGACACTCAAACCCAACTAACACAGTGCCCGTACACTACCATCAGTAACTAAAACCCAGAGGGACAGAACCGAATGCACTCTGGCTTTCTAATATTCCAAAGTCAACAGGAACTTCGATAAAAGGTTTGTATAGAACACACTGATCAGAATAACTTCTTTTTGAATTACATTCAGCTGAAACTAGAACATACAGTGACCCCAAAATAATTGTTTCCCCACGGAGAATCTGAAAATAGTTTCCTGTTTAAGTTTTCTCTTTGAAGAACATCTTTTTAAAAGAGGCTTCTCAGGTTTGACATCATCAGTGGAGCTCAACACTACATTACACTGTAAAAACACTAACACTGTGTAACATCAGGATGCCTTCTTTTGGAGAAAAGAGACAAGGACAAAAGCAAGAGAGAGAAGACAGAGAGACACAGCTCTTTGCCTGTGTTTGTGCTGGGTGTTTCTCGGGGTGGCATAAAGATGTGCGCCGGCAGTGATTTTGGGTACAGGAAGAGGAAAAAGGACAGATTTCACAGCCACTTTCATCTCTTACAACACCCAGCCAGCTCAAAATCACTTTTTCAACTCTTTTTAACTCTTTCTGTACCTCATGCTCTCTTCCTCTGCCTCTCTCTCTGGGACACACTCCTGTACTAAATGCCTTGGCCCCATGCTTTATAGATCTGCTTTTAAGATTTAATTGGTCATGCAAAGATGTTGTTGGAGTCAATCATAAATTTGTGCAAATTTCTACTGTGTCTACCGTGACGCAAATGTATGTGTATGTGTACATGTGCACATGTTTGTGTGGATGTGAGTGCATTTCTGTGTATGTGTGTGTACATGTGTGTATGTGTATATCTATGCATGCACACATGTGCATGTGTATGTGTGTGTGTATGTGTGTGTGTGTGTGTGTGTACATGTCTGCATGTGCGTATACGATTGCTGTTTATAATCTAGCCTGAAGGCTTGACAAGGGCTGTCAGAATGACACACATTCACTTATACACATAGCGCTCCTTCACACTTTGGTTGGACCTGAAATGGTCTCAATTTACATATGGTGAACTAACACACACACACTGTAACATGCATACAAACACATACACACATTTTTGGACTGCTGTTGTACTGAGGGAGTGTTATTAAGCTACTGGAGCAACTGGACTACTTTAGTCCAACTATGATGCCCCTTTCACTGCTGCTTGACTACACTAGATTCTTACACTGCTGCTGAAAACACAACTTTTTAAAATCTTACAATCTCATAGTGGTTATTGATGCTTGACGTGTGTTGGTTGTGAGGTTGTGTATGTGTGTATGTTTGTGTGCTTGTGAGGTTGTCTGTGAGGTTTTGTGCATTTGAGGTTGTCTAAATTGGATGCAAATTGCAGTAGCACTGTTTATACTGACCTCTTAAGTGACTTGAAGATTTGATTGAGGTGTTAAGAATAAAACAGCTTTCTCTGGAGCAATTTCTGTCAGTATAATCTACAAAAGAATTTAATCACAAATAATCTGTCAGTAAACTGTCCCATATTTAAAAATAACAGCAATCTCACAAACTCCAAAGTCGATGAATTTTTTAGATGATCTTCGGAAATAAAACAACTGTAACAGTTCAGTGAGTAAAATGCTCCATTCAGGTAGATCATTATTATATGGGTTCTGTGCATTCTGTAGTTCTAAGGCTTCTATGGTGCTTTTTATTCTGTGGGTTCTGTTGTTCTAATATTTCAATGGTGCTTTTGATTCTGGGGGTTCTGTAGTTCTAAGGCTTCTATGTTTTGGATTCTTTGGGTTTTTTGCAGCCCAGTGTAAGATGCAACATAGCATTCTAGAGCTCGTACTCACATTCCACCAAGGACTTGTACTAAATGGTCACACTGACAACTGGGATTACATTTCTCAAGTACAAATTACAGTTCTTCCGATAAGCATATTTTTCGAGGCATTTTTACAAGAATTTTAACATTTGAATACAAAAAAACTTAATACTTATCTATTAGCTACAATAAAGACAAAATAAAAATATTCAGATTCGATGACATCTTGTATTTTATTCTCCTTAATTATGTCATAACTGATTTCCTAGTCCAAAAAAGGAGAAGAATTTTCCCGAATATGAGAATGACTTACACAAATGTAACCGCTGTGTAAATCCTGTCACTTATTTGTTTGCACACACGATTAGAAGAAAACAGCAAGAACAACAGAAAAAATTAATAACAACATACAGAAATAGTTACTTCGTGTTTGTCAGAGACACTTTCCGCACCACTCTAGTTTCAAACGTGCTTTAGGTCATGCTCGTAGTTCTAATGGTCGTCTTTCATTTATGAATTAAAATTGATTAATTAAATAATTTAATTGTTTGTTTTAATCCCGAAGCGGAGTATTTCGGGTGAAAAACAAATTCACAAAGTTAAGAAAATAGAAAAAGAGTTACTTCTAAAAGTACCATATTTCTACTTTAACTACTTCTAAGCAAACATAATCTACCCCACGTACCTGATTGGCTCGGAAAAGTGCAGGAGACCGTCGGCATGCGTGTCGAGCGCGGGTGCTGAACGGACAGCACATATTCCACTCGCTGAGCACGCGCTGTGAGAGAGCGTGTATGAATGAGACACGCGCACACACGCGCACGCTGGCAAAGGCAGAGAGAGAATGAGAGTTGAGGTAGAGAGAGGGAGATATATATTGACTCGGAGCGATGCCTTGGGGCAGTACAATCCTGCAGCGGCCCCTCCCGCGCTGGTATTGTCACATGTGGTTTCTACCTTGCAGCTAGGCTACAGTAACGACTTCCCCACTGCGGGCTACACTGAACCCAGTGCTCTAATTGGGCCGCGGAGCAACTTAAAGTCATACCGGAAACTTTACAGGACCTTACCACAGCGCGCGCAAGACCAGACATTCAATTGCGCCCCAGTCACTCTCTTTCGCTGTCTCTAACTTGCGGTTTAACCCAGTTCGTGTTTTCTGGCGTTCATGGTACTGTTTGTTTTCTTCACCTGTTTTTAAATACTTTGTACTTTCATGCGGCCAGGGTCATTACAAAATCACAAAGGTCCATCCGTTGGTGTCTTTTAAATTACGTTACTACTACTACTACTACTACTAGTAATAATAATAATAATAATAATAATAATAATAAAAAGTTTTAGCGTTTGCAACTCGCGCCAGGCGTGCTTTTAAACACTGGCGCGCGCCTCTCGCTGGTAGCACGTTCTGTGGTCTTCACGCTTGTATCCGCCGCTCGTACATGCTGCCCTTGTCCGCAGCCTGCATAATTTAACCTCCAGCTCCAACTAACCGCAAGAAACACTTAGGACTACTGTATCCTCTACCATATTCAACCCTGCGTCTCTGAAAACACGCAGCTTGGAATTAGATGACAATCCTGTTACAACAAATCATAAGCATTAAAAGTCAGTCATTCGGTATTGTTAATGTGATGATATGAAGAGTCTCAGAGAAAAACAGTCAATAACACTTCACTGAATGTATGACATGCCTTGGGTGTATTTGATCGAATACACAGCACTGTTTGAGTTAAATGTTTATTATTCTACATTAATCTTTAAAGAGAGCGTGTAAAATGGTTATGCGTGAAGTGGATACTTCATGCTAAGAATCTGTGTGTGTGTGTGTGTGTGTGCATGAGAGATAGAGTGGTTTTGTATGTGCTTTTTGTTCTGACATGCTTTTTGATTATGGTTTGGTAGACTATGGACCACTGACACTCTCTCCCTCTCTCTATTGCCCTCTATCTTGCGGTGTGTGTGGTTGTGTGTGTGTATGTGTGTATAGGAGGTGAGTTGTTCCTGGATGATCTGCTGTGCTGTCAGAGAGAGAAGGGGAGATCAACACTGACAGTACCATCTATGGGACCTTACCATCTGGAGAGAGAGAGGGGGAGGGAGAAAGAGAGAAAAAAGGACAAACCTTTAAACACTGTTAGTTGTGGATCATCTGTGTATGTGCATGTGTGTGTGTGTGTGCGTGTGTGTACCGGTGATAAATGCAACACAACTACAGTACTGAGATGTTAACAATTTGTTCTCCAGTGGATTTTATTCTACAGCCAATATTTGTGTAAAACATATAGGCCTATCTGATCTCAGGGCTCAGAAAAGTAACCTTTACAGCATGAACATCCAGTGACCAGATCTGTGTATGTGTGTGATTGTGTGTGTTTGTGCCTGTGTTTGCATATGTTTGTGTGTGTGTGTGTGTGTGTGAGAGAGAGAGAGAGAGAGTAACTGAAGATGAAGTGGGCTATCTGAACCCTTATGTTGAGGCAGCTGTGAGACTGACAACTCAACTCCATTATAACTCAGAGAGAGCAACCCCAGGGCAACAGACACACACACACACAAACATGCACACTCAAACACACCCTTACACACACGCAGTTATGCTGCTGGGTTAATCCAGCTGTACACCCACATACTCTAAAGATACAACATACCCTAACTACACACACACACACATTTGTGAGTGTGTCTCACAAACGCATGCATCTGCATGTGTTACACTAAATATATTCAGTTATAGTCTAGTGAAAGTTTGTAAGTAAAGCAACAGACGTGTGTGTGTGTGTGTTAGTCCTCGCAGTTTGTTGGATAACTGTAGTATTCATAAGCTTATGCTGCCAGACACATTAAGTAAAATCACACCGCTTTGAGCAACCATCAATTATTCACCCCCGACTCTCTCTCTCCCTCTCTCTGAGTCTCGTTCTCTCTCTCTTACTCTCTCCTTCTCTCTCATCCCTTTTCCTGATATCTCTTTCTACTTGGCCCGTCTTCATTCTGAGATGTGTCAGACTTGCCTGTCTCACCCCAAACTCTTTCTGATATTTGTGAAACTTCAGTCACAGTAGCTTCAGTTAACACACTTTTTTTCTGAGGCAGCTGACCCAGAACAACTTACCTTTAGGTATTCCTGGTCTGACCATGTGTAACGCATGTGTAAGTAATCCTTACACACATATGCATGCATGAACACACACACACACTAACAAATGATTTGGCTAACATGATTTAATGTTTAGTTTAGCTAACATGGCTAACTTGTATAACTTGGATGGCTTTTTGATGAAATCCAGAACAGTTTCCTTGTTTTAACATACTAACTGAATTTGCATGTACCTGGTAATCCATATTTGGTGCACTTAGATGTGTTACTAGAGCTGGGCTGTATCATCACAACTCCACATATAAAGATCAGTAACTGGGCTGTATCATCACAACTCCACATATAAAGATCAGTAACTGGGCTGTATCATCACAGCTCCATTTATAAAGATCAGTAACTGGGCTGTATCCCCAGACCCCACATATATAGATCAGTAACTGGGCTGTATCATCACAACTCCACATATAAAGATCAGTAACTGGGCTGTATCATCACAACTCCATTTATAAAGATCAGTAACTGGGCTGTATCCCCAGACCCCACATATATAGATCAGTAACTGGGCTGTATCATCACAACTCCACATATAAAGATCAGTAACTGGGCTGTATCATCACAACTCCACATATATAGATCAGTAACTGGGCTGTATCATCACAACTCCACATATAAAGATCAGTAACTGGGCTGTATCATCACAACTCCACATATAACTCCATCATATAAAGATCAGTAACTGGGCTGTATCATCACAACTCCACATATAAAGATCAGTAACTGGGCTGTATCATCACAGCTCCATTTATAAAGATCAGTAACTGGGCTGTATCCCCAGACCCCACATATATAGATCAGTAACTGGGCTGTATCATCACAACTCCACATATAAAGATCAGTAACTGGGCTGTATCATCACAACTCCACATATAAAGATCAGTAACTGGGCTGTATCATCACAACTCCATTTATAAGATCAGTAACTGGGCTGTATCCCAGACCCCACATATATAGATCAGTAACTGGGCTGTATCATCACAACTCCACATATAAAGATCAGTAACTGGGCTGTATCATCACAACTCCACATATAAAGATCAGTAACTGGGCTGTATCATCACAACTCCACATATATAGATCAGTAACTGGGCTGTATCATCACAACTCCACATATATAGATCAGTAACTGGGCTGTATCATCACAACTCCACATATAAAGATCAGTAACTGGGCTGTATCATCACAACTCCACATATATAGATCAGTAACTGGGCTGTATCATCACAACTCCACATATATAGATCAGTAACTGGGCTGTATCATCACAACTCCACATATAAAGATCAGTAACTGGGCTGTATCATCACAACTCCACATATATAGATCAGTAACTGGGCTGTATCATCAACTCCACATCAGTAACTGGGCTGTATCCCCAGACCCCACATATATAGATCAGTAACTGGGCTGTATCATCACAACTCCACATATAAAGATCAGTAACTGGGCTGTATCATCACAGCTCCACATATAAAGATCAGTAACTGGGCTGTATCATCACAACTCCACATATATAGATCAGTAACTGGGCTGTATCATCACAACTCCACATATAAAGATCAGTAACTGGGCTGTATCATCACAACTCCACATATAAAGATCAGTAACTGGGCTGTATCATCACAACTCCACATATAAAGATCAGTAACTGGGCTGTATCCCCAGACCCCACATATATAGATCAGTAACTGGGCTGTATCACCACAGGTCAACGTATAAAGATCAGTAACTGGGCTGTATCATCACAACTCCACATATAAAGATCAGTAACTGGGCTGTATCCCCAGACCCCACATATATAGATCAGTAACTGGGCTGTATCATCACAACTCCACATATAAAGATCAGTAACTGGGCTGTATCATCACAACTCCACATATAAAGATCAGTAACTGGGCTGTATCATCACAGCTCCATTTATAAAGATCAGTAACTGGGCTGTATCCCCAGACCCCACATATATAGATCAGTAACTGGGCTGTATCACCACAGGTCAACGTATAAAGATCAGTAACTGGGCTGTATCATCATAGCTCCACATATATAGATCAGTAACTAGACTGTATCACCATAGCTCCACATATATAAATCAGTAACTGGGCTGTATCACCACAGCTCCATGTACAGATCAGTAACTGGGCTGTATCACCACAGCTCCATGTACAGATCAGTAACTGGGCTGTATCACCACAGCTCTCACTCAGAGCCAAGGAAAAAAGTTAAAATGATCTGCTTTGTTTTGCAGCTAAAGCTCCAAATTGCCCTCCACCTGTCTCCTTCGCCTGGAGAGGGACATATTTGTAAACGCTTCTTTTTTCTCAGGACAAATTAGCTCTGCAGAGTCCACTAAACATCCTTGAACTCCCCATCAGAGAAGGTCTTACTGTTTCTTGCAGTGTTGTGGGATATCACACAGCTCCTCCTGACTGCTGCATCCCTGGACAAGTGTAGCTCTGTAAAACATCCTTGCTGCCTTAGTAGTTTTGCTAGCAAACACTTACTGGACAGACGCAAATGTAAAAACAAAAATGAAACAGTTCTAGTAAAAGCAGTGAAGTTGCATTTCATGCACCTATCACAGTGTCATACATGTCATAGTCACATATTTACTTTTGACTTTATCGAATTTATCAAGGATCTGTGTGTGACCTCACAAATGTGCTTCTGGAAGAATGGTCAAAAATCCCCTAAACCTCCTAAACACACTCCTAAACCTTGTGGACAGCCTTCCCAGAATAGTTGAAGCTGTTCTAGCTGCAAATGGTTGAAAAACGTCATATTGAACCCTATGGATTAAGATCATATGTGAGTCATGGAATGTGTGCGAATACTTCTGTCAATATAGTGTATAAGCTGAACTCTGAATCTAGGGATAGAGAGGTAGAGATATATTTAATCTGAAAATCAGAAGAAAATATATATCTTAAATATCTATATATATCTTCTAAAATCAGAAGAACATATATCTCCTTCTGATTTTTACATTATATATAATTTTTATAATATATATATTTGTATATATGTACCTTTTATATTATATAATATAATAATGTATCGAATGTAAAAATCTGAAGAAGATTCCAGTTGAGTAACTACAGTGGACTTTACAGTGGTAACCCTAATCCTAACCCTAATCCTAACCCTAAACAGAGATATTAAAAATTGTAACGAAGTACAGCATTATGCGCTATACAAATTCTAATTCACACCTGGTACCCTGTAAACTAAATGCTGATTTAGTTTTCGAGTGTATAGAGTGCAGATATGTTTAGAGCTGTAAAGGAGACTGCCTGGCTCTGGGCTCTGACTCAGTTAGGGTTAGCACCGAGGGCAGATGCCCTAGCTGGGGTGTAGTATATTGGTGTAGTTTGGTGATGTAGTGTAGTGATGTAGAAGAGTGAAGAGGCGATGTATTGTGATGTAGTGTAGTGATGTAGTGTAGTTATGTAGTCATGTAGTGTAGTGATGTGTTGATGTAGTGTATTGATGCATTCATGTAGCGTAGTGATGTTGTGTAGTGATGAAGTCATGTGATGTAGTGACAAGATGCAGTGATGCAGAGTAATGATGTATTCATGTAGCATAATTATGTAGTGTTGTGATGTAGTGTAGGGATGTAGAGTAGTGATGTAGTGTAGTGATGTGATCATGTACCTTAGTGATGTACTGTAGTGATGTAGTCATGTAGCATAGTGATGTAGTGTTGTGATATAGTATAGTTATGTAGTGTTGTGTGAAGATGTAGTATAGTGGTGTAGTGATGTACTGTAGTGATGTAGTCATATAGCATAGTGATGTAGTGTTGTGATATAGTATAGTTATGTAGTGTTGTGTGAAGATGTAGTATAGTGGTGTAGTGATGTACTGTAGTGATGTAGTCATATAGCATAGTGATGTAGTGTTGTGATATAGTATAGTTATGTAGTGTTGTGTGTAGTGTTGTGTGAAGATGTAGTATAGTGGTGTAGTGATGTACTGTAGTGATGTAGTCATATAGCATAGTGATGTAGTGTTGTGATATAGTATAGTTATGTAGTGTTGTGTGAAGATGTAGTATAGTGATGTAGTGATGTAGTGCAGTCTTGTAGTCATGTAGCATAGTGATGTAGTGTTGTGATATAGTATAGTTATGTAGTGTTGTGATATAGTATAGTTATGTAGTGTTGTGTGAAGATGTAGTATAGTGATGTGGTGATGTAGTGCAGTCTTGTAGTCATGTAGCATAGTGATGTAGTGTAGTGATGCCTGGCTCCCCCAAGCCATGGCTTCTTCACGCGTTGACGTGTGGAGGGGAGGGGGGTAAACATATGGTCCTGGTACAGATTCCCCAAACCCACAGGGAACCTGTCTCACTGCATCACTAACGCATGACCAGACCGACCCGGCACTGGTCTCTCCCTCTCTGCCTGTCTGTCTCTCTTTCTGTCTCTCTCTTTTTTCTGTCTTCCTCTCGAGTTCTCTCTTTCTCTCTCCCTCTGTCTCGATCTCTTGCTCTGTCTCTCTTGCAGACTCACATACACACACACACAGCAACTGAGCATGTGGCATGACTACACATTGATTAACAGAGCAGGCAGGGTGAGTAAGACAGGCCTTCAGATGCAGCTTAGCTTTAAAACTGATGCTGAAATACACAGTATACTAATGACATTTAAAAACTCTGGAAACAAGAGTCAATGACTAACACACACACACACACTCAAAACACACAGACACATAAACATAAATTCACACAGCATCCCTGCAGGTTGAAGCATTTACACAAATATGCACACACACTTACTCCCTTCAGGTCAATGAATTCACTCACAGCGAAACCCTGCAGGTTGTTTGGACCACAGACACTCACACACACACACACACACACATGCTTGCACACCCTGCAGGTTGTTTGGACCACACACATACACACATGCTCACACACACACACACACACATGCTCACACACCCTGCAGGTTACTGGTGTGACTGACAGATCTCCTGATGCTGAGTGGCAAGACCCGATGTTTCTCCTCATTTCCTCTTCCTGTTCTTTGGGTCAGCTGACACCCATAGGTGCCATGGTGATACAACACTCTACCCCTCCTTGAGCTTGTGTGTGTGTGTGTGTGTGTGTGGGGGGGTGTCTTGAGGGATCAGAACGAGAGGAGAAAGGCATCTGCTGCCCATCACTGTCTGATACAGTGACTGATGCTGCTGGTTATAGATCCACAGAGTGGAACACTACCAGTGTGAACTCCAACAATCCCATACACACTCTAGCTCTAGTTTATTTCATTACATTTAGTATCAATGTCAAAATAGGAAAAATACCAGTACCGCAATTAGAAACACATACATGACACAGCCAGTCACCGAACTATGGCTGCTGTCTCTAGGGAGATGGAGCACACTTCCCATGTGTGAGTGAGTTACCATCTACCAGGGACCGGTTCAAACTGGTCTAGCTGGAGTGATGGTGTGAGTCTGTTATAGTGGATGCAGTTTTAATAAATCATGTATGGAAGCGACTTGTTTTGTTGAAGGGCCTTGTATTTGAACTGAATTTACTTTCCAGTTTATGACATAAATCTGTCCTGCCTCCTTTGACCTTTGGAGTAGTTTGAATTCATCCTCCAAGATTCCCCAAGATTCTACAAGATGTTTGATTTGTTGTGCTGGAATGTTGCACCATGTGTAACAGACTACAACACACTCCTGCTGACAGGTGTGATGTCGCTGGACTGGACGACCGTGCAGGGTCTCCACCTCACCCTGATCATGCTGGAGCAAACCGCAGCCATGCCATGGGCCCCAGTTTCATCCTGCTGGGAGTGGGGTTCAAGTCCAGCTATGAGACCAGACAGTACTACACAATCCACCCATGACAGATCCGTGCATACATGTTGCTTATGTTACATTCTGAAAGAATGACTCTTCCCTCTCTGTCTCTTTCTTTCTCTCCCCCCTCGTTCTCTCTACCTCCCTCTCTCCCTTTCTCCCTTTCTTCCTCCCTGTCACTCTCCCTACCTCTCTCTCCCTCCCTGAATCTCTCTCTCTCTCTCCCCATTATTTTTTTGGGATGCTTTTCTACCAGTATGTGTTCTACTCATAGAATCTTTTAGCAGTATGGTGTCTTTACTTTTTAAGGTTTTCTGAAGGACAAAAAGCAGATGGGACAGACAGAAATGTTGTTTGTGTGTGTGTGTGTCTGTCTGACTGTCTGTCTGAGGGGGTAGAGGAACTGGACAGAGAGACAGCTGCGCTTTAGGCAGGGCATAAAGTACAGTACATGATGTCACACTCTTGGCCAGTTTTGTGGCTCCTCGGGCAGTGATGTCTATTACTGGACTGTTGGAAAGAAACACAGGACAAGGTCATCCATGTACACCCATGTACACCCATGTGCACACACACACACACACACACATGCACACCCACACGCAGCACACAGATATATGTACATATATACACACACACACGCACACATAACCATATACGCACACATGTACACATTCACACACACACACATATGTACAAATACACGCACATGCACTTCCACACTCAAATACACACGTGCATGCAAACACATTTGCGAGCACACACAAACACATACGTTTTATGCAAAAAATCAAAACAAAAATGTTGTTTGAAACTATACAAACATTCACAGCAAATTGCTGTGAAAACCGAAAACCCGAAGCTATTTGTTACTCTTTGATCCATTTGTGTGCGTGTGTATGCATATGTGTTTGCATGTATGTGTGGGTGTGTCTGTGTAGGAGATTGTGTGTGTGCGCGCGTGCATGTGCATGTAAGAAGCTTTTTGTGACACTGTGTATCTGACCCTGAATGGTGGGACTATGTAAATTTAATGTGGCCATCCTGCTGTGAACGACCCCTTTAACGTGTCCTGAAGAACCCAGGGCCTCTTAGACATATGATTTATTCACAGTTGCTTTTCTTTCTCAGTTCTGTCATTCTGGCTTTTAAATCATATGATTTTTTTGTTATCCTCAAGCCAGACACCCTTCAGATCATCATAAACAGCACAAAAACTCAGACCAGTAAACACTCAGGAAATTACTTAATCACACAGAGAAAACAACATAATACACACAGAGAAATATGATAACAGAAGAACAGAGAAGTATTATGCACACAGAGAAAACAATACACTGAAAACAGTGCACACAGAAAATGACAATGCACAGAGAAAACAATATAATACAAAGAAAATAACACAATACACACAGACATAGTGACTTAATGCACTCACAGACAACAACATAATACACACAGAGAAAACCATATAATACACACACAGAGAATGATGCAATACACAGAGAGAATGACTTAGTACAGAGAAGGACAATATATAAGTTTGCAGTGCGTTCTCTTCTCCTGTGCTGAGGGCTGCACAGACCCCTCGGTCAGCGGGAGGAATTCTGTACCTGTGAACACAAGAGCTCTGGCTGTGAGCTGAGAAACAGGAAGGGGCACAGGCTTTAACCTCAGAGAAGACACTCAGAACGCTGTCAATCAACCACGGAGACACCGATGGCAGCCGCTCAACAGTAGCGAACAGCAGGCAGTGGGAAAGTTGAATCTCATCAGTACATGGTAGTAGTTTATGGTTCGATCAGTATGTTAAGCTGAGCGGAAGGTTTCTAGCTGTTTGTCCATTTGTGAAGTGTAAGCGTCTCTCAGCTCAGACATATATTGTGTATATAAACCTGCAGTTTCGCAAGATGGAGGAGATGCTGGAAAAAATCAGATTGAAGTTCCGTCAGTGCTGAGTGTGTTTGGAAGAAACCCACCTAGTGAGTATGCAGGTAGAACATATCTGCAGACACTGAGAAACTGTCCGTGTGATAGTGTGTGTGTGTGTGCGTGTGTGTGTGTGTGTGTGTGTGTGTGAGCATGTGTGTATGAGACAGGTCTGTTGGACTGTCAGATCTCGGAGTGTGATGGGATGTGCCAGGCCAATTGGCCAAATCACTGATCTTTAAGACTGGCTCAGGGGTGTGTGTATGTTTGTGTATAGGAAGAAGGGTGGGTGATAGTAGGCATGTGTGTGTGTGCGTGTGTGTGACACACTCATGCACAGATACACAAACACACACACTTGCTCTAATCAAGGAGCAAGAACACTGGTCACCGTGGAGACGTTAACAAGAGACAACAGCTCCTCGTCGCTTGCGGCAACGACCAGCTCGGCCACGGAGAGACCAGCAGGCATGGAGCAAAAGAGAGAGAGAGAGAGAGAGAGAGAGAGAGGGGAGAGAAGGAGAAAGAGAGAGAGGGGTAGAGAGGGGGGACAGAGAGAGAGAGTGTGTGTGATGGGAGAAAGAGAAAGTAAAGGGCCTGAGATGAACAAAAACTTTATGAGCCTTGACCTGAACCTGCACAAACACACACACACACACATACATACACAAACATGCACACACAAAGACATGTACACACATACACACACACACTCACAGACATGCACACACAACTATAAACACAGATGCACACATACACAGAAACACTCACAGAAACTATTCTATATTTCTTCATTTTTGTGACCTCCCCTCTCTTCCCCTCCCCTCTTCTTCCCTCCCCTCTTCACAGACATGTGGAGCTATGACTGCTCCATCCATGTGACTAATGGGCAGAACAGGGAGACATTAGTCACCCTTAATAATTCACCAGCCCTGCAGCACCACTGAGCACCACGTCTCACTCTCTACACACCGGAGAGAGGGCTCCATCTGAACCACTACACGTCTCACTCTCTACACATCGGAGAGAGGGCTCCATCTGAACCACTACACGTCTCACTCTGTACACACCGGAGAGAGGGCTCCATCTGAACCACTACACGTCTCACTCTGTACACACTGGAGAGGCTCCATCTGAAGGGCTCTCATCTGTAACACACCGGAGAGAGGGCTCCATCTGAACCACGTCTCACTCTCTACACATCGGAGAGAGGGCTCCATCTGAACCACTACACGTCTCACTCTCTACACACCGGAGAGAGGGCTCCATCTGAACCACTACACGTCTCACTCTCTACACACCGGAGAGAGGGCTCCATCTGAACCACTACACGTCTCACTCTGTACACACCGGAGAGAGGGCTCCATCTGAACCACTACACGTCTCACTCTGTACACACCGGAGAGAGGGCTCCATCTGAACCACTACACTCTCTCAGGGCTCCTCTGTACACACCGGAGAGAGGGCTCCATCTGAACCACTACACGTCTCACTCTGTACACACCGGAGAGAGGGCTCCATCTGAACCACTACACGTCTCACTCTCTACACACCGGAGAGAGGGCTCCATCTGAACCACTACACATCTCACTCTCTACACACCGGAGAGAGGGCTCCATCTGAACCACTACACGTCTCACTCTCTACACACCAGAGAGAGGGCTCCATCTGAACCACGACAGCGATTCACCATGCGACAGAGCATTGTGTGTGTGATAGAGTAATGTGTGTGATAGAACAGTGTGTGTGCGATAGAGTAATGTGTGTGATAGAACAGTGTGTGATAGAACAGTGTGTGTGTGATAGAGTGGTGTTCTGAAGCCACTTGTTGCTTGACCGTGTAATATCCTTGTAAAGTCTCCTTATAACTTACAACTCTCCTCACAACTTCTTACAACTCTCCTCATATCTATCATGCCTGCCAGATGCCTAGACACGTGCACACTTCAATTTTCACATTTGTAACAGTGTGTGAGTACACTGTGTGTGTGTTTAAGTTCCTGTCTGTCAAAATGCGCCCAAAATGCCCCAGTGTGTGTCTGGGGCACTGAACCTGTCCTAGCTGCCCTGCCCTAAGGTCTGTGTGTGTGTGCGTGCGTGTGTGTGTGTGTGTTTGTCTGGGGCACCTGTCTGCCCTCATCATGCCCTAATTACAGCCTCTCAGAAGCAAATGGTGAATGTGCTCACAGATACTAAGGCCTGTGTGTGTGTGTGTGGACGTGTGTGGGTGTGTGCATCACCATCAGTGCCTGCCATCATCTCTGTCATTAAAGCCTGTCACTATAACGATATTTCCATGATCATCTTCGTCCATGGAGAGACTCTGTCTGCACATCCACTATGTGTGCTCTCTGAGTAGAGTGTGTGTGTTTGTGTCTTTGTGTGAGTGTATGTGTCTGTGCATGTTTGTCAGCGACAGAGAGGAGAGCAGTGATCTGACAGGGTTAATACCTACAATCCCCTTGTCTGACCCTTGGTTGCCATAGGACACGTGGACAGCGATGTGGCAGGGCACCGGAGGGCCCGTCTGACTGGTGTGTGTGCGTGTGTGTGTGTGTGAGAGAGGAAGAGAGAGAGAGACAGTGATGACTTATGGCACCGGGGGGCTGGGCTTCCTGGTACTGGACTGGTGGGATAGAGAGCGATTAGGACTTCAATATCAGCCTGTCAGTATGATCCCACCAACCTGTCATATCACAGCAGAGAGAGAGAGAGCGAGAGAGAGAGGGAGAAAGAGAGAGAGAGAGAGAGGGAGGGATCAGCACAGATAATGTAGACACTAAGTGAGTCCGACAGGTGGAGAGGACGAGAAAATGCTCAAGAGAGAGAAACGGAGAAGAGGAGAGATGGAGAGAAGAGAGGTGGAGAGACTGAGACAGTGGAAGAAGGGAGATGGAGAGAGGAGAAGAGGACTGATGGAGAGAGAAGTGATTGAGAGAGAGGAGAGATGGAGAATGAGTTACTGAAATAGAGAGGGTGATTCAGGGAAAGACAGAGAACAGCAGGCTGAAGGGAAGGAAGTGTAGTGTACAGTATGTGTCTGAACCTGCAGGATGAGACACTGAAGAAGTTAGTGAAGTGCAGTTGGACTGGAGCTTCTGCGCTGGGGTGATCAACCCAGGGCTGGAGAATCAGGACACACCGATCCCCCGACACACCCCTGAATACATTAGCACTGATGCTGCCTTACTGAACACACTACTGCTGCCAAAACAGAAGACACTACTGCTGCTTTACTGAACACAATACTGCTACCAATAGAGAATACACTACAGCTGCCTTTCTGAACTTACTACAGCTGTTCTAACACTACTGTAGACTACTGTACTCTTAACACACTACTGCTGTCACTGCTGAACACACTAATGTTGCCATTACTGAACACACCACTGCTGCCAATAGTGAACATACTACTCCTGCCAACACTGAACACACTACTCCTGCCAACAATGAAGACACTACAGCTGCCAACACTGAACACACTACAGCTGCCAACACTGAACACACTACTGCTGCCAACACTGAACACACTAGTGCTGCCAACACTGAACACACTAGTGCTGCCAACACTGAAGACACTACAGCTGCCAACACTGAACACACTACAGCTGCCAACACTGAAGACACTACAGCTGCCAACACTGAACACACTACAGCTGCCAACACTGAACACGCTACAGCTGCCAACAATGAAGACACTACAGCTGCCAACACTGAACACACTACTGCTGCCAACACTGAAGACACTACAGCTGCCAACACTGAACACAACACACTGAAGACACTGCTGCCAACACTGAAGACACTACAGCTGCCAACACTGAAGACACTACAGCTGCCAACACTGAAGACACTACAGCTGCCAACACTGAAGACACTACAGCTGCCAACACTGAAGACACTACAGCTGCCAACACTGAACACACTACAGCTGCCAACACTGAAGACACTACAGCTGCCAACACTGAACACACTACTGCTGCCAACACTGAAGACACTACAGCTGCCAACACTGAACACACTACTGCTGCCAACACTGAAGACACTACAGCTGCCAACACTGAAGACACTACAGCTGCCAACACTGAACACACTACAGCTGCCAACACTGAACACACTACTGCTGCCAACACTGAACACACTACAGCTGCCAACACTGAACACACTACTGCTGCCAACACTGAACACACTAGTGCTGCCAATATTCAACACATCACTGCTGCCATCCTGCTGGCACTGGTGCTGGGACATCCTTCTGTTCAGCCTGTGCTGATGTCCCTCTTCAGCAGGGCTTCGTGCTGTTCCGCTGGTACATCTGCGCGTCCCACACCTGTCACAGCCTAACAGAACGAGACACAATGCTCCTCTCTACCTCAGCACCCTTTCAACATGTAATCATGTTCCTGGCTACAAAGGGAGAAGAAACAGTTCTCCTCCCCCGCCTGGCCCGGACTCTGCCACGGTCTGTCGTTGATGGCCATCTAGTGTCACAATGAAAATGGATCTGCCTCTCTCAATGTATCTGTGTCTCTCTTCTCCTACTGCTGTTTTAAGCATGCCCACTTCTCTCTCCCCCTCTCTCTCTTTCTCTCTGCCTTGCCCTCTCTCTCTCTCTCTCCCTCTCTCTCTCTCTCTCAGAGGCTGATTGGTCCTGGCAGCTCCTGTTTGCTGCCTGAGGTCAGCCCTAAGCCACTGCAGATGATAGTTTTAATTGCTTTCAATATTTCAGGCAAGTCCCTGCCCAATGGCACCAAGTGCTGTTGTACTGGTGTGTGTGTGTGAGTTTATGTGTGAATGTGTGTGTGGGTGGGTGTCTTTAGCAGAGAAACTCTTCTATCTGTGTTTGTGTTTGATCACACCGTGAAATGGTTTACCTACAAAAGACAAATATTACACAGGTAAGAGCAAAACAATTACAATCCCTAATCAAGTCCTTCTGTATGACTGCACATTTACATAAAGTACAGTGGATGGTGAGAGATGTTTTTTTTTAATAAAAGACTAGAATCACAATATTAACATATTACTGTATTGTATAATGCTTTATTATATCAGTACACTAAACCAGTTCCAAATGAAGCTCTACTGTTTTTACAGCTCTGCTACTTTTGCATACATCATTGTATCATTCTTTTCTCAAATTGGGTTTATTGCAAAATAATGTTGTGTAATGATGTCTTTCG
>JAGXOD010000053.1:875000-877645 GCA_020368025.1 Brachyhypopomus occidentalis
TATTGTACAGCACTTGTGCCGTGATTAGTTTATGTAGTGATTGTGCAGTGTTTGTGCGGTGATTGTATAGTTATTGTGTAATGATTGTACAGTGACTGTGCAGTGATTATGTAGCATTTGTGTAGTGATTGTGCAGTGACTGTGTATTGTTTGTGTAGTGTTTGTGCAGTATTAATCTGTTTAATTGTAACCTAAGGACAGCATATTGTGCTTGTGCAGTGTTTTTGCAGTATTTGTGTAGTCATTGTTTTGTGATAGTGTGATTGTGTAGTGTTTGTGCAGTGTTTGTGTGGTGTTTGTTTGTCTTTTTAATTGTTACCTAAGGACTGCATAAATCAAGGTTTAGGGTATTTTTTAACCAACTATTTTTATCATCTTTACTCATGTCTGAGGTTAAATACTCAAATACTTTCTTAACAAAGCTTGTAGCATAATTTTCTAGGGGCTTCTGACAAGCCTCTCTTTCCTGTAGATATATTGTAATCCCACTGTAACTGGATAAGCACTGGTTCTGCATCTGTAGGTATATTGTAATCCCATTGTAACTGGATAAGCACTAGATGTGAAGCTGCTTGCCACACTGCAGTCAGGCACGACGCTTGTAGCTGTCTTAGGGTCCACTGAGCCCAAAACAAAAATGATAAAAATATTCTGATTCCATTTTTTACATTTACACTTTGACATTGTGTCTTAGTTGTCTTCAGCTCTCTGAAACATTACGTTGCTGCGTTTCACTTTAGTCGAGCTGTACACAGTTATGTCATCTGCTGAAATTTCATTTTGTTGCTGACTGGCACTTTGGAAAGCCTCTGCCAGTTAGAAAATGCCAGCGTAACAAGTAGAGCCACAGGCCCAGGTGGGCAGAACACAGAGCCTCAGGCCCAGGTGTACAGGACACAGAGCCTCAGGCCCAGGTGGGCGGAGCCTGCAGAAACTCACCTTTCAGGATAATGTTGCGTCTGGGCAATGGCCGGTGTGAAAATGAATCTGTTTTTTAAATGAAAGTGACTTGGACTCACTAGATCACTGCTGGATCATCTGTTACAGTGTGCTGCATCCAATGGCAAGATTTCTTGGTTTAGAGTGAGAGCATGTAACAACTTTTCACAGTTCTGCTCTGGCATAACCCTAACCCAACCCTAACCCTAATTCTAACCCTAACCCCCTAACCCTAAACGCTAACCCTAACACAACCCTAACCCTAACCCTAACCCTAATTTTAACTCTAACCCTAACCCTAATGCTAACCCTAATTCTAACCCTAACCCCAAATCTAACCCTAATTCTAACCCTAAATGCTAACCCTAACACAACCCTAACCCTAATTCTAACCCTAACCCTAATTCTAACCCTAACCCTAAACGCTAACTCTAACACAACCCTAACCCTAATTCTAACCCTAATGCTAACCCTAACCCTAATTCTAACCCTAACACTTATTTTAACCCTAACCCTAATTTTAACCCTAACCCTAACACAACCCTAATGCTAATCCTAACCCTAATTCTAACCCTAACCCCAAATCTAACCCTAATTCTAACCCTAAATGATAACCCTAACACAACCCTAACCCTAACCCTAACCCTAACCCTAAACCCTAACCCTAACCCTAACCCTAACCCTAACCCTAACCCTAACCCTAATTCTAACCCTAACACTTATTTTAACCCTAACCCTAATTTTAACCCTAACCCTAACACAACCCTAATGCTAATCCTAACCCTAACCCCAAATCTAACCCTAATTCTAACCCTAAATGATAACCCTAACACAACCCTAACCATAATTCTAACCCTAACCCTAAACGCTAACTCTAACACAACCCTAACCCTAATTCTAACCCTAATTCTAACCCTAAATGATAACCCTAACACAACCCTAACCCTAATTCTAACCCTAAACTAAACGCTAACCCTAACACAACCCTAACCCTAATGCTAACCCTAACCCTAATTCTAACCCTAACCATTATTTTAACCCTGTCGTGGAAATTTCTGAAAATCAATTGAGGACTCAGACGTGGTTAACTGAATTAAATGAGTAATTTATTAAAAGGCATAAAATATGAAATAAATAAAGTAAATAAAGAAAGTAGCAAAGCAAAGTGAGAGCTTCGCCTAGTACGAAGTTCTCCATAACTAAGAGGGGCGCTCCCTCCTTAAGTACATTACAAGAACACAACATCAGCAATTCCGGCAGACAGGTTGCCTTGAAAACAGCACGTACGCCGACCAGGCGCCTGGTAGCCTGTTTTGTCTACTTGTGTATATCTCCAGATATGGGGCTTCCTTTAGGTTCCGACGGAAGAAACTGATGTCTCAGTTATACATGGAGACAGCTGAAGGCCCGACTGGGCAGACTACTGTCAAACGGTTGACATAGGGCTTTTTCCCTTTTCATCCTGTCCATATACACACATGTGACCTAAACATAAGACTCATGGTTACACTGAATCACACTTACTAACAGATTATGGTCCTTCTGCTAGTCAGAATGACTTATACTAAATCATACAGTTCATGATGATCTGAAATAATATAATGACATGATTAAGATGACATTATCATAATAATTTCTCTCACATTTCCTCCCTTTGATTCTGTGTAATCATTCAATTTGAGCATCAATCAGTCACATTAACTAAT
>JAGXOD010000520.1:0-13325 GCA_020368025.1 Brachyhypopomus occidentalis
GAAAAGAAAGGAAAGGAAATAAATAATATAAGGAGAGGAGAAGAAACAACTAGATCAATATAAATCAGTGTTTACAAAACAGGGCATTACTGTGTGTGTGAGAGTGCTGCATTCTTGTCTCCAGCAGGATGGGGAGTTTGTGGGTATTAGGTAGAGAGGTAAAGTTGGGGTGAATCGACTCAAATGTTGTGAAGTAGATGTGACGTATTTGGTGAAGTGTTTCCCATTCAGTGAGTTAGTGCAGCTCCATCTCTACAGTCCCACTGTTACACTGCTGCAGAGTCTCTGCTCTCTGGCAGCCATCATCTCTTGTATCGGCCGGTCTGGATGGCCAGGCTGTGTTCACTGAGTCTGGACTTTGTCAACGTGATTCTGTTTAGTACCAGTCACTGTAAGCAGGTCGTCTTCTATAGTGTACTGTCGTTTTAGGGCCAGATAGCACTGCATGTTTTTGTTTGTGTGTTCCAATGGGTGATGTCGTTTTGTTTTTGAAGTGTTATAATTTGGTTTGGCCTGATCTCTCTTTCTCTCACACATACAGTCAGTATCCCCCTTTTTATAGACACACTATCACTGTATTAATTAGATTCACATACACACACACACACATCACTGCATGTCTGTCCTGAATACACAATGTGTGTTGATGTGTAAGTTTTTTTTTCTTCTTTCCTCCTTCTCTCTACAGTCTGTCTGGCTGCAGTATTACAGAGGAAGGCTGTGCTGCTCTGTGTTCAGCTCTGAGGTCAAACCCCTCATCACACCTGAGAGTGCTGGATCTGAACCACAATAAACCAGGAGACTCAGGAGTGAAGCAGCTCTCTGCTCTACTGGAGGATCCACACTGTACACTGGAGAAACTAGTGAGTTACTGACTGTTTACACACACACAGGATCCACCCTAGAGTGTTTAAACTAATTTAATTTGTGTATAGTGTGATGTGTGTTCATGTCTGATGATTCTGTCCTATTCTCTGTCTGACAGTATCTGACCTCTTCATCTGATCCGATCTGAGTCTCATATACAGAGAAGAGGATGACCACACACACACACAATGTGATTGTACACATGAGTCTCCATGGTTATGTCTGTTAGTGTGATTGTCATCATGACTTCAGTAGAGCACTGTGTGTTCTCACCATATTTTCCTCACCATATCATATGTTCTCCAAGTTCCACCGTAAACATCAGGGGCCTCATGTACTAAAGGTGCGTACGTACAAAAACATTGCGTACGCAATGTTTCACGCAAACGATCAGATGTACTAAATGTGACTTGAACGTGAGAAAGTGCGTACCCCCACGCCACTTTCATTTCAGGCGTACGTATGTTTTTCGTACATATGCGACACTTAGAGGTGATGCATTGAAATTACAACTATTAAGATATCCTTTTCGCACACATTGTAGTAAGCCCTTATTGGGTAAAATTAAATAAATTAGACAATTAAACAATAAATTAATCAAACAATTTCATTGCCTTACTGTAATAATTATTCAACGTGTTTCCACTTAGCCTAGATTATATAAACATGCATGAAATGTTGCGCTGGAGTTCTTGGGAGATGGCAGCGTTGGCATTACTGGAGGTTATTGCTAATGGCCGAATTCGCCGAGAGCGCGTTTTCCGTGACCATTATGATTTTTGGCCCATGATGATGACTGGCTTATAAGCCGTTTCAGATTTCCAAGAGCTGTCCTCTTGAAACTCTGTGCTGAGTTGGGTCCAGTTTTGGAGAGAGAGAAACGGCGAGGAGTCGCGCATTGCCAGTTACTTTACAGGTGCTGACCATCGGCTTCCTGGCAACTGGCTCGTTTCAAAGAGAACTGGCAGACCGGTCGGGGATATCCCAGACATCTTTGAGCCGTGCCATGCCAGCTGTGTTCATATGCATGTCAGCTAGGTATATAAAGTTCCCATATGATGCGGTTGACCAGGCAAACATTAATTTGCAGCGATAGCCGGTTTCCCGATTGTAATCGGAGCGATCGACTGCACACACATTGCTATAAAGGCACCATCTGAGGAGGAATTTGCTTATGTGAATAGAAAACACTTTCATTCCATAAACGTGCAAATAATCTGTGATGCAAAAATGTGCCTTACTAATGTAGTGGCATTACAAGCTGGCAGAGTGCGTGATGGGTGGTGGCTTGGTAAGCAACAAATTTAAAGAATTTGACATTGCCAGCTTAGAATAATTAATTTAAAACATGGGTAATTGTTAAATTACTTAGGAGACCGCGGCTACGCGCTCAAGACGTGGCTGATGACCCCCCTTTGCAATCCACGACTGACCGGGTGCGGAGATACAATTCTCTCCATTCTCGCACCCGGTCAGTCGTGGAGAGGGCAATTGGGCAGCTGAAAAGCCGGTGACGCTGCCTGACAGGACCGGGGAATGCTCCTGTATCGGCCAGAGAAAGTGTGCAGTATTGTGAGGGCATGTGGGGTCCTGCACAATGTTGCGCTAAGGTACGGCATGCCATTGTTGGAGGTGGTGGAGCAACCAGCGGACCCAGAGCCAGGAGAAATGAACGCGCAGCCAACCCAGGTGCCATAGAAGCAAGGCAACAAATCATGGCCGGTTATGGCCGTGTCACCCATAATACAGGCAACTCTCTGCTCAAATGCAGTGAGTTGGATGTCTCCTGCCCCCGCCTGTTTGGGTCACACTCTGGCGATGTGCAGTCAGCCTCCGCTTTACATCCACCTTAATGTCTGACCATTTTTTTTATTTCTGCTAGTGTGCGCTGTTCTGACCCCACAGCATTTACAGCTTCACACACGCTGTCCCACTCAGACCTTTTGCGCTTTGCCGTAATGCCAGAGGACAGCGTGCCAAACAAACATTTTTTCCGCGTCTCTACTTCATTTAGTAGCGTCTCCACTTCACATTCGGTGAAGTTTCCCTTCTTTCCCCGTTTTGACATGCTTTGTGATATATCCGAGAGGAAACTCCTCTGGTGCAGGGCATATTTACATGAATTTGCATATTTATAGGGGGCGTGTCACAGGCGGAGTCAGCCACTCTCTCATGTGCGCTAAATTCCACGTTGATTGGGATGTACAAAAGAAACGTGTGTGGATTACGGCGTAAGCACGGTTTGATACATCCGGATTTTTTTTGCGTACGCCATTTTCTGGATTTGTCCGTACGCCAAGTTTCAGTAAGAAATCCACGCAAGTCTTTGTACATGAGGCCCCAGCACTGTGATGTTAAGAGCTGTGGATTAAGTGGAATTATCACAATTTGAAAGTGTACCAGGAACTGTGTGTGAAGATAGTGTTGCCTATTTTACTCCACTCTACAATAAAAGTCTGAAGGTTATAAATATAATATGAATTAAATATGTAAAGCCCTGATTAAACCATAATTCAACTTTTAAAACAGGTGTTGACAGCAGTTCATCCATACACACTTTTATCATTTCAATGTTTCTTTTGTCCACAAATCACCAGGGGCCTCATGTACAAAGACGTGGATTTCTTACTGAAACTTGGCGTACGGACAAATCCAGAAAATGGCGTACACAAAAAAATCCGGATGTATCAAACCGTGCTTACGCCGTAATCCACGCACGTTTCTTTTTGTACATCTCAATCAACTTGGAATTTAGCGCACATGAGAGAGTGGCTGACTCCACCTGTGACACGCCCCTATAAATATGCAAAATCATTTAAATATGCCCTGCACCGGAGGAGTTTCCTCTGATATATCACAAAGCATGTCAAAACAGGGGAAAGAAGAGAAACTTCACCAAATGTGAAATGAAGTAGAGATGCAGAAAAAAATTTTGTTTGGCACGCTGTCCTCTGGCATTACGGCAAAGCTTAAAAAAGGTCTGAGTGGGACAGCGTGTGTGAAGCTGTAAAAGGTCTGAGTGGGACAGTGTGTGTGAAGCTGTAAAAGGTCTGAGTGGGACAGCGTGTGTGAAGCTGTAAAAGGTCTGAGTGGGACAGTGTGTGTGAAGCTGTAAAAGGTCTGAGTGGGACAGTGTGTGTGAAGCTGTAAAAGGTCTGAGTGGGACAGCGTGTGTGAAGCTGTAAAAGGTCTGAGTGGGACAGTGTGTGTGAAGCTGTAAAAGGTCTGAGTGGGACAGCGTGTGTGAAGCTGTAAAAGGTCTGAGTGGGACAGCGTGTGTGAAGCTGTAAAAGGTCTGAGTGGGACAGTGTGTGTGAAGCTGTAAAAGGTCTGAGTGGGACAGTGTGTGTGAAGCTGTAAAAGGTCTGAGTGGGACAGTGTGTGTGAAGCTGTAAAAGGTCTGAGTGGGACAGTGTGTGTGAAGCTGTAAAAGGTCTGAGTGGGACAGTGTGTGTGTGAAGCTGTAAATGCTGTGGGGTCAGAACAGCGCACACTGGCAGAAATAAAGTCAAAGTCAAACTTATTTATATAGCTTTTTACAACATGTCACAAAGCAGCTTTACAATGGGTAAATTGTAGAGAATTTCTGTGTTTTCTGGGGAACATCAGTGCAGCCTATGGGGATGTCATCTACCACACAGAGGTAAGACGGCTGAATCATGGCAATGCTTTTAAAAGATTTTTTGCTTTGCGAAATGTAATCAAGCTGTTCCTACAGCAGAAAGGAAAGGGCACTTCAGTCATGGAAAACACAGACTGGATTGCTGATCTAGCCTTTCTGACAGACCTAACTGGACACTTACATGATCTTAATTTAAAACTGCAGGGAAAAGACAGATTGATTTGCCACTTGGTTGAGGCTGTTTGTGCCTTTGAAATGAAACTGCATATTTTTGCGGCCCAGTTAAAGGGAATCTGACACATTTTCCAGCATGCCACGAGGCTTTTATTCACAGGAACTATAACGAGTCGACATACCTGTGTACTTGAAGAATTAAAATAGGCATTTGATGCAAGATTTGGGCAGTTCAGAAATGAACAGGCTACACTCCAACTACTTGCTGATCCATTCTCTGTAGATACTGAAACTGTACCTGGTGATTTACAACTTGAAATAAGAAGAAATTAATTGCTCTGCTGCAATGAAAAGTAAGCACGCTGCTAGAGATTTATCAGTCCCTGGACAGAGAACTGTTTCCAAATCTCTTTGAAAATGCACAGAAATGGATCTCCATGTTTGGAAGCACTGACTAAATCTATGTTACGTTGTTTATGAAAGAAACAAGCTTTGTCTCACTTGCATGTATTGTGCACCCAAAGGTACAAAGTTAATGATGTTAATGTAAGACATGTAGTAGGATAGCTAGTTATAATACAGTCACAAAGAAAGACAGAAGTCTCCCTGTTGCAGCTCCCCCACCATCGGTCCAGCTCACCACACCCGTACACATTGTCCTGGGTAGTTATTAGTCTCCATTACAGTGAGGTCTGAAAAAAGGTTGTCGGGCACAATAAACTGACAATAAACAATAAACTGATGTTGGTGAAACTACACACAAATCTGCTTGCTGAATGAATCCAAATACAAATGCAATAAACAACAACACAAACAGCACCATTAAGTTGCAGCTCATATTCAATTAAATGGATGTCCACAGTAGTGAAAGCTGAGGTTTCATTTCTTTGGTTTTATTTACAAAAAGATGAAGCTTTCATCACGGTCCTTTCACAGTTTAACAATGACCAATCAGAGCTTCAACATGAAAGTGTAACAGGTGAGCTCTTCTGTCGTAGAGTGATGGATGCCAACACTGGAAACAGCAGAGGAGTGAGAGGAAGAGGAGCAGGACACACTGATCTGTTACAAAATTACCAGACGTGATCTTGGGGCTGAAGACAGGTGAGGGAGACCGAAAGTCATTTTGTCCAGGAGATTCCTATAAACTTCTACTGTAGATCATGACTAAGTTCTAGATGATAAAACTACTGTAGTTTTTGAAAATTGTAATAGCTTAACCAGCCGCTCAAAAACCCAACTAAATTTGGTGACCTGGGGCCTCATGTACAAAGTCCACGTTTCTTTTGTACATCCCAATCAACGTGGAATTTAGCGCACATGAGAGAGTGGCTGACTCCGCCTATGACACGCCCCCTATAAATATGCAAATTCATGTAAATATGCCCTGCACCGGAGGAGTTTCCTCTCGGATATATCACAAAGCATGTCAAAACGGGGAAAGAAGAGAAACTTCACCGAATGTGAAGTGGAGACGCTACTAAATGAAGTAGAGACGCGGAAAAAATGTTTGTTTGGCACGTGTGTGAAGCTGTAAATGCTGTGGGGTCAGAACAGCGCACACTAGCAGAAATAAAAAAAAATGGTCAGACATTAAGGTGGATGTAAAGCGGAGGCTGACTGCACATCGCCAGAGTGTGACCCAAACAGGCGGGGGGGCAGGAGACATCCAACTCACTGCATTTGAGCAGAGAGTTGCCTGTATTATGGGTGACACGGCCATAACCGGCCATGATTTGTTGCCTTGCTTCTATGGCACCTGGGTTAGGCTGCGCGTTCATTTCTCCTGGCTCTGGGTCCGCTGGTTGCTCCACCACCTCCAACAATGGCATGCCGTACCTTAGCGCAACATTGTGCAGGACCCCACATGCCCTCACAATACTGCACACTTTCTCTGGCCGATACAGGAGCATTCCCCGGTCCTGTCCAGGCAGCGCCACCGGCTTTTCAGCTGCCCAATTGCCCTCTCCACGACTGACCGGGTGCGAGAATGGAGAGAATTGTATCTCCGCTCCCGGTCAGTCTGTGGATTGCAAAGGGGGTCATCAGCCACGTCTTGAGCGCGTAGCCGCGGTCTCCTAAGTCATTTAACAATTACCCATGTTTTAAATTAATTATTCTAAGCTGGCAATGTCAAATGCTTTAAATTTGTTGCTTACCAAGAAGCCACCCATCACGCACTCTGCCAGCTTGTAATGCCACTACATTAGTAAGGCACATTTTTGCATCACAGATTTGCACGTTTATGGAATGAAAGTGTTTTCTATTCACATAAGCAAATTCCTCCTCAGATGGTGCCTTTATAGCAATGTGTGTGCAGTCGATCGCTCCGATTACAATCGGAAACCGGCTATCGCTGCAAATTGCGCTTTAATGTTTGCCTGGTCAACCGCATCATATGGGAACTTTATATACCTAGCTGACATGCATATGATCCCATCCAACACAGCTGGCATGGCACGGCTCAAAGATGACTGGGATATCCCCGACCGGTCTGCCAGTTCTCTTTGAAACGAGCCAGTTGCCAGGAAGCCGATGGTCAGCACCTGTAAAGTAACTGGCAATGCGCGACTCCTCGCCGTTTCTCTCTCCAAAACTGGACCCAACTCAGCACAGAGTTTCAAGAGGACAGCTCTTGAAATCTGAAACGGCTTATAAGCCAGTCATCATCATGGGCCAAAAAATCATAATGGTCACGGAAAACGCGCTCTCGGCGAATTCGGCCATTAGCAATAACCTCCAGTAATGCCAACGCTGCAATCTCCCAAGAACTCAAGCGCAACATTTCATGCATGTTTATATAATCTAGGCTAAGTGGAAACACGTTGAATAATTATTACAGTAAGGCAATGAAATTGTTTGATTAATTTACTGTTTAATGGTCTAATTTACTTAATTTTACCCAATAAGGGTTTACTCACAATGTGTGCGTAAAATGATATCTTAATAGTTGTAATTTCAATGCATCACCTCTAAGTGTCGCATACGTACGAAAAACATACGTACGCCTGAAATGAAAGTGGCGTGGGGGTACGCACTTTCTCACGTTCAAGTCACATTTAGTACATCTGATCGTTTGCTTGAAACATTGCGCAATGCACGCAATGTTTTTACATGAGGCCGCACTGCACCTGTTTGTACATGAGGCCCCAGGGCAGTCAGACAGGTTAGCCCCACTCAGGGATACACTGGCTGAGCGACCTGTTAAAAGAGCTCTGGTTATAGGAGATTGACAGCTCCGACACGTGAAGATAGAGACTCCAGCAGCCACAGTCAAATGTATCCCTGGGGCTAGAGCAACTGACATCAGGGCTAATCTAAAGGTGCTGGCTAAACATAAATACTTTGGCACCAATGATGTGGGGTTGAGACAGTCAGAGATTACTAAAGATAACGTTAAAGAAGTGTGTGAGTTAGTGGGGACGATGTCAGATGCTGTATTATGCTCTGGCCCCATTCCATTTCAGCAAGGCGCCGAAACCTACAGCAGGTTATGGGCGCTACACTGCTGTATGCCTAAATGGTGCTCAGAAAACAGAGTGGGTTATATGGACAACTGGACACGTTTTGAGGGCAGACCTGGTCTTTTGAAGCGGGGACGGCATTCACCCCTCTTGGGAGGGTGCTGCTCTCATATCTAGTAGTATATCCACTAGGCTTAATAGTGGTAGTGTAGGAGTAGTTAATGGGGATTGACACACCAGAGCCGAGGCCAGGCAGCAGGCAAACAGGCTAAACCGAATGTCTGCAAGCTGCAGATAGACGTCACCTAGGTCACAATGGATTGAAACTGAGTATCAAAAAACAGTTCTCGTAAAATTTGTAGACAAAATCCCTGTCATCTAAAGCATTACTTGTTAATGAAATGATTACCGACCAGAATCTATGCATGCTTTTCTTGACTGAAACCTGGACTTGGCCAGAAGACTATATGACCCTAAACGAAGCGTCTCCTTCCGGCTATAGATATGTTCATAACCCCGTCCAAATGGTCACGGAGGTGGTGTTGCCACACTATATGACTCTGATATAGGTAGCTCTCAAAGATCAGGCTTCAAGTTTAATTCTTTTGAAAATCTCATTCTCACTGTATCAAATTTATCATCAACCAACAAAGCCACACAGTCATTTATGTTAACCCATTTGTGCGGTGGCCATTTTGAGCCAATTTCTAAACAATTTGTACTAATACACTTTAACACTAGTTATCTCAAGGTGTACATATAGCAAAATGATAATTCAGGATTCAAACTGAAGTAGACAGTTGGGCCAACATATTGATTCACTTCCAGGCTTATATTTGGCTCCATGAGAGCCTCTAAAACAGAAAAAAAAGTAAAAACAAAATTTGATTTTGGGGATTTAAAGTGTGTAAATGTACACTGGTGATGTAAAATCTGTCATGCTCTGCTTTTTCTGATTCAACAGGGTGTTGTCTGACAAAATAAACAATATTGAGCATATACATGGAAGTACTGAAGAGCTCCACAGTATTTTCCACAAGGTGTCCAAGGCCTCTCCAAAGTGCCACGCCTTTATCCAAATGTGCCACACCCTTATCCAAGACGTTGGCCCCATTCATCAAGAGCATGCAACATTTTTTTTTTTTTTTTTTTACTAAAACAAAAGTTCTAATACTTCTAATACTGCTTATATTCTAATATTTAGTATGCATTCTCTTATTCACAACTGTTTATTCATACTCACAAATGCAACTGCGTCCTTCATAGCTCTTCTTAGCCGTTCTTAGCTAACTTCCGGTTAAGCATTCTACCCAACCAACTCGGCATAACTCCAGTTAAATTAATTCATTAAAATTAATTAATTTTCTTTTTCTATGATGTCCAAAAGTATATGCAATCAAATTATTCACTAATAAAATAATGTACGACTGCTTCAGTTTCGCCAAACAGAGTCGATCGCGTGTGCTCTGGACAGTTTATCTTAGTTTAGCTTAGGTCAGTATGTTTACTACCGAAACGGCTTGATGTGTTTCGCATGAAATTCCCAAAGACAAGCAATCACAAATCAAGTGAGGTGTTAATCTTTTCAGCTTCGAATGAGCTATTGGCTAGAACAGCTATCAATCACTTCAGCTTGCGTCAGCTTACAATTTACTTGATAGCCCCCCCCCCCTCCCCCTTTACACCTCGCCAGTCAGTCAAAACCACCACCACCCTCCAGACCATTAAAAACTATGGAATTCAAAAGTAAACAGATGTAGCTTTGCAGACTACTTAAAAACGACGCTGCGATGTCGCTGATAGGTCTAGAATTGTTTGTTGTTCTCAGCAGAGGAAAGGATTATGCGTTTGTATAAGATGTCGTGAGCAAGCAAATAAAGGTATTTACCAACACTCTATACGCTGTTTGAAAGTGTGATACTGATGCTTTGATAGTAAATGATGCTTTGATAGTAAATGAATTTCATTTAGTAAATGAAAACCACATGTAAACCACGGTGTGTTCAGAACGGGATTTCTCGCGAACAGTTGCGTGTAGATGGCTGAAAACCGGTATGTTGTAAGTTATACTAGTTCTAAAAAATAAATTTAGAGTGATGGGCTTGTGTTTTAAGAACTTTCGATATTATTAGTTATTATTATGCGCAAAAACAAAAACCCCCCTGGTTTTTGCAGGTGTTTTTGGACTTCTTGTCTCATAGTGTTGTCACTCATATGATAAGGTGATTATAGTTGGTGATTTTAACACTTTGAAAATCTACATGACTCTTTTTGCATAAACTTTCAAGCAATTCTTGATTCAACGGGTATGACTCAGAATATGGTGGGACCTTCGCATAATTGTAGTCATACTTTAGACTTGGCATTGTTTGGTATTGCCATAGCCAATTTCCTTCCTCAAAGTAAGGCCATTTCTGACCAGAGCCTCATAACGTACGAGTTGCGTTTGAACAAAGGCATTCATCGGCCGTCCCGCTAAGTGTCGCAGCCTGTCACTCAGGAGAGGAGTCAGGGACTACTACACAACCTTTGTTGTCGGAGGGGAGGAGATACCACTACTTGTTGAGCAATCCATCAGAAGCCTGGGGAGGCAGAACACTGCAGAGCTGTCTGACAAACAGATGGGGAAAACCGTCATGAAACAACTCTGTGACGGCCTGGCAAGGATCGACCAAAGCCAACTCCCTGGGAAGTATAAGCTCTGGTGCTACCAATTTACTCTCTACCGGAGGGTAATATGGCCCCTGAAAATGAGCGAGATCCCCTCATTAGCCGTGAGCAAGATGGATGGGAAAGCCAACTCAATCATTCGAAAGTGGTTGGGGCTGCCACGGTGCCTATCTGAAGCTGGCCTCTTTGGAAAAAACATGTTACAGCTACCACTGAAGTCTCTACAGCTGGGCTACATGCAAGAGAAGGCCACGTTGGTCCTCGAGCTTAGGGAGTCCACAGAGAGGTCAGTAAGGAACGCTAACACTGGGGTGCTGACTGGCCGCAAGTGGAATGCCCAGACCAAGGTTGACCAAGCCATCAGTCGCCTGCAACATCCGGAGATCGTTGGCAGAGTCCAGGTGGGAAGAACAGGCCTGGGTTGGGGAGACACTTCTGGTCCAAGGCCAACCGCAAGGAAAGGAAGGAAATGGTGGTGGCGGAGGTGACCAGGATGGAGGAAGACTGCTACAAGATCAAAGCCGTGTCACAGAATCGGCAAGGAAGCTGGACAACCTGGGAGGGAGTTACAAACAGGAGCATCAGTTGGTCAGACATGTGGAAGATCCCACAGGCAAGACTCAGCTTCCTCATCCGCTCAACATATGACACACTTCCCTGCCCTCGGAACCTCCACCAGTGGTTCAGGAGTGAGGAATGTTGTGCGCTCTGCAGTGCTCCCAACGTAAGCTTTCAGCACATCCTGTCAGGCACTCTCACAGGGCCACTATAGATGGTTCCATGACCAAGTCCTGAGAAAGTTAGCCGAAGTGCTGGAGGAGTGTAGACAGGGAAGTAATACACCATCAGCTGCAGAGGACCTCACCACCTTTGTTGCGGAAGGAGGGGTCAGGAGAAGCATTAGGCCAAAAGAAACACCAAGGCCCTTCTCCCCTGACCAAGAGTGGAGAATGAGGGTTGATCTCGACAGGAAGCTTCAGTTCCCCCCAGAGATCACCACTACATCTCTCCGGCCAGACATAATTGCGTGCTCAACCAAGGCAAGAGCGGTGATCCTCATCGAGCTTACAGTGCGCAAGCAGGAGGGGATTGAGGCCGCCTTCGAACGCAAGAGGGTGAAGCACTCGGAGCTGGCTGCTGAGTGCCAGGAGGCTGGCTGGAAGACCACCATCTACCCAGTGGAGGTCGGATGCCGTGGCTTCATGGGTTTGTCAACCACACGCCTCCTGAGGGAGGTAGGGCTCACCGGAGGAAGGCTCAGGCAGGCAACAAAGGCCCTGGCAGAAGAGCCTGAAAAAGGGAGCTTTTGGCTCTGGCTCAGGAGGAAGGACAAAGCCTGGGGGAAGAACACCTAACCCCAGACAACAGGCGCAGGGAAAACACCCATCAGCTGCAGGGGGTGACAGGGAGATGTCTCTGTCACTGCTCCGCCACCAGGAGACGTACCAGAATTAAAGGTTAATGGTGGTTTCTGGCTGATGACCCTGCAGCTGACCCATGGGCACCGGTAGAGGTGCGACAGGCAGCAATGCCCAGCAGGTTGTAACAGCTACCTGTATAATACTGGATCTGACAAACAGTGATCCACCTGTAGCTCCGGAAGGGCTACAGCGTATTACCGAGCACGTTGCGATTTCTCTCCGTACAGCTTTAGACAAGGTTGCACCATTACGATATAAGAGAGTAAGTGAGAGAAGAATGGCGCCTTGGTACAATGAGCACAACACGTAGTCTCAAACAAGCCACACGAATCCTAGAGCGTAAATGGCGAAATTCTAAGTTAGAAGTATATATATTGCTGACGCTGCTACCTGCTGACGCTGCTGTGGAGTGTTTTTTTGCCTACCCTTTTTTCTATCTGTTTAATTACATCTGATACATCTACAAATATTTTGTGGACTTTGTGGACATATTTACGCATAACTCCGGCTACAACAACCTCCACAAGCCATTGAAAAACATTCAAAGTTCATCTCAACCGAAGCTAAGTATCTTTAGTATTTCACCATGTCTGAGTCGCCTGTTGTTTGTGTGGAGTGTGGCATGTTTAGCTACTCTTCTTCCGTCAGTAGGGATAATTTTGTTTGTAACAAGTGTAGATTAATTATTAGCATGACGGAGAAGATTTCGCTTTTAGAGGAGCGCATCCGGGCTTTAGAGAGTCCTAAAGAGTCGGTAGCACCTAGCGTAGCACCTAGCGTAGCAAGCCCGGTTGCCACCACCGTAGCTATCGTACCTAGCGAGTCCCCAGCTCCGCATTAGAGCCCTCGCAGCGGGGCGAATGAGTGACGTCTCGGCGGCATAGCCGTAAGGCTGAGCACCGTTCTACTCAGATTCCCGTGTCAAACAGGTTTGCCCCACTCAGTAATACACCTGACTGACTGAGCGACCTGTTAAAAGAGCTCTGGTAATAGGAGATTCCCAGCTCCGACACGTGAATATAGCGACCCCCTTAGAAACACCAGCGGCCATAGTTAAGTGTATCCCGGGGGCTAGAGCGCCTGACATCAGGGCTAATCTTAAGGTGC
>JAGXOD010000522.1:0-13571 GCA_020368025.1 Brachyhypopomus occidentalis
TTTTGGCGGAGGCCTTAGTTCATTGCTTTTGTTATTGCGCCTGTATCCGACCCAAAAAACCGGGTGGCCATTCCTCTGGATTGGCTCACCCTTACAGTGACAACTTAAACCTTGTGTTTGGTCTTTCGTGTTGGTGGGTTTTTTTGTTTGTTTGCTTGCTTGCTTGTTTGTTTATTATTATTATCATTATTATTGTTATTATTATCATTTTATACAACCCTGTTCTTGGTGCCCTGGCTCTTCAGTTTGGTAACTTTTATTCGGTATATTCTTTGTATTATGTCAGATCAGTCTTTACGTGTTGGTTTTGTTTCATTGTCTGACTGATCATCTGACATGACCATGGACCCTTTAAACAACTCTGATATGGATTTGCATATAAATCTCGCTCTTCTCAGCGTTTGCATCTACCTCCCATTTGCTCCATGGCGCCCCCAGCGTTTCAGTAGTGGTAGATGTTAACCACTGTTTTTATGATGAGTCAGTACCAAGGAATTCTTGTTGTTTTAACAGTATATTGTTTATGGGTCGGTTCTGTCAGGGCTGGCTCAGCGCAGCTCCCTCTGCCACCACTAGGGGTTCGCGAGCCAGAACCAAACTTCGCGTAATCAGCGTTGATGACCTGCAGCTGTCTCCTCCCTACTAAAGGGAGATAGTTGCAATGTCACGTGGCTGAGTTGTTTGTTGCCTTTATCGCTCATGCAGTCAGCCTGCTCTCGCATTTATGCTTTCTCTCTCGGTGTTTCCTCACCGACTCTGTGCTCTTTCGGTATTATTACTCCTACGCCATCCCTGGCCCATTTTAAGTTTTTCCTACGACTTTATCCTTCCTGTCATTTGTTATTTTTGGGAAAGGGTCGTCTTGGAATCGTTTAGGTTAACTTGTTCCCACGTAGAGATTACTCCGTGTATTTCAGTTCTCCCGTTTACTTACCTCCACGTAGAGATTACTCCGTGTATTTCAGTTCTCTCGTTCACATTATTTTCTAGTTACTTACTTTGCGTTATTGTTTTATTTCTTTCCTCGTTTCTCGTTAATAGTGTTTGTTTTCACCAACTTTTCCCGTACTGTTTTTACGGAGGGCTTGGTTCCCCAGTTTATTTGATCCATTGAGTCCTACCAATAAACCTACGATTAGTCCTTTCGGACTAAAGGTTAAAAAAAAACAGGATGTTCATTTTCTTAGATCATATGAATAAAATTATTACCTCTAAAATATGACCATTATTTACATCCACCTTTAGCACATAATTTGATCCACCAACAAAGAGGATCTCTGATCCACTTCGACTGTAGAAAACTGTATGGCTTATTTGTTTCTGATACGTAACATGGTCACCTAAATCATCGGAATAAGGCAAACAACAAACATGACTACTTCATATTTGGTATATATATATATATATATATATATATATATATATATATATATATATATATATATATAGCATCATAACGCATAACAGCAGCTTGTATATTACAGCTCCCCAGTAGCGGTAAGAGCAGAAACTGCCGCTGTCCTGCTGGTAGTGCCGCGCGACACTCGACCACTGTCTCGAGCCACTCACCAAGTGCCGCGCGACACTCGACCACTGTCTCGAGCCACTCACCAAGTGCCGCGGGACACTCGACCACTGTCTCGAGCCACTAAAGCTACTGCCGCGGGACACTCGACCACTGTCTCGAGCCACTAAAGCTACAGCCGCGCGACACTCGATTACTGACTCGCGCTACTCGCCAAGTGCCACGCCAATGTCCCTTGCTGTCCCGCGGAATCCCGACACTTGCACATAGTGCCACAACATTCAAGAAATGTTCTACACAGTGAATTTACATACACTATGGCCATTGGAAAACCTGTTAAACGATCAGGCTGAATGTACTTTAAAATTAAATTCTCTGCTTAACGACAAAATGTACTTATGTTTGACCTAGATAACATTTGTTTATTTTAATAAAATCTGTGCACAATAAAACATTCTACACTTAATGCTATTGAGTTTTGTGAGAGATGCTGCGTTGGCCAAGCTTATCTGTGAACATATGCAAAGTGATGAAGGAGAAACCTCACACTCTGAAAGACGAAAACAAAGATGACACGACGTGGTCGATGACACGACGTGGGGGAGGGGGTAGAGAAGGGGACGGTGACATCAGGACAGTTTAACTTCTGTTACTGCTTGGAACAGTTACCGTCACAGGAGGAACCATGGCAGGTAAATGTTTTTTTTTTATTCCAAATATCATGTGGACTCTATTCTGTTTAAAATGATTTATGATGAATGACTTATAAAATGATGAGGTCCAAAGCAGGCTAAAGCAAATTAATATATAGAAACAGCCATGGTCGACCGTATATGATAGCCTTACTACCACTTAAATAGTGTGTTTATTAATAGAATATATTACTAGTATTTCTAAGCTATAGGTCTGTCACGAAATGTACTTTGTCTGTTCTGGATTTCAGGCGTACGAGTTCACTTCGCCCGACGAAAGACCGTTAGAATGAGTGCAGGTATTGTCTCACAAGTACGGCTGCTTCGTTGAAGCATTTTAATCAACGGCACATTAAGTATGCCATTTATTTCCGTGAGGACGGAATAGGTAAGCATTTTCATACTTTCCATCATTAATGTTATTTTATTTAACAATGCCTATTCACGCATGTAGTTTGTGTTCTAAGCCAATTGTACGGCGGTCATTGTGCTTGTTATACCTCAGTATACTATAAACATAAATATTTTTTTATGTAAATGGCCAGTTGCCATGGATAGACTGAGGCCTTCCATAGAGCTTCAAAGCTCCAGGTCCCACCATAATAAATACAGTGTGTCAGGGATGCGGTTGGCAGCCAGGACCACCAGAGGGCGCCAACGCCGCATACCGCCCAGCAACGCCAGAGGGCACCTTCGCCCGAGTATTGATTCACCTGAACTGTATTACGTGTGATTATCGTGGAGTACTTAAGGACTATGAACACTTGAGACCAGTGCGAAGTATTGCTCCATGTTTACGTGCGACTCTACCAAGCGTTATTCTTGTGCCAGTGCTATCTACGTGTACCGAACCTTTTGCCTGACTCTGTTTTTGTCCTTTTGGATTCTGCCCTTTTTGTACTGCTGCCTTATTACGTTTTATGTTTATAGTGTACCGACCCTTGCCTGTCCCACGACCTCTCTCATAGCCTGTACTACCCTGCCCGGGTTGTTGCCCGTACCCTCCTGTAGGAGGGGCATTGCTTTGTCTACCACTTCCCATTAAAGACCAGTATTCTCTATATCTGCGAATGGATCCTTCTCTGCCACCCTCGACCCAGGCATTACACAGTGTGAGCTCTTAAAATCTGACCAATCAGATCCCTCAGGCCTCTAGTTGAATAAAGTGTAAACAGAAAGGCTCTGCCACAAGGAGAAGCAGTGGGGGAGGGGTCCCTAAAGATCTCATACGCCTCAGGATTGTAGTATTGAACCAGCCCTGCAATTAGCATTTCTTCTTCTATTTAATTAATACATGTGCACAAATTGAAGTAATTGTTATCAAAACAAGCCAGCTACTTGCTTGCTATCTTTTTATAATATTCCACATTATACAACTTTGCCCTAGCACAAAACAAATGTTAGGTGTGTATCAAACAAGAAAAAAATATAATAGCATAATATCACTATATTTAGGCATTCAAATTATATTAGTATAAGAGCCTTAAGTCTATTTCATTATATAAAGCTGAGTTTTCCAATACACTAATTATTTTTATATCACTGATCACTAATAGAAAACTTTTCGACCATTACATTACACCAACACATGATTGTTGAATATTGTAAGTATTCTTATTAAATTATAAACAAATCTTATCAACAGAGAAATTCACAATTCCTTGTCATTGCAAGGAGGGTAAAAATGTGGAAAAATAGTTGCCAGGCAAAACAACTTTAAAGTTCACCTGGAAAAGCATGGTAATTGTCCTACTGCTTCCTTACACTTGTAAAATAAATACATAATTTATATCAGTATTAAGAAGACTACTAATGTAAACTTTATTCGCAGGATGTGTTGTTGGTAAAAAAAACAATCAAGGTCAAGGTATGCCCTGTCCTCCCATGTCTTTGTCATTTCTTTTATCTACCTAATTTATATTATATTTATTATTGTTTAATTTATTCACTTTCCTCCACCCCAAATCCACATAGGACAACTAAGCAGTATAATAACTATACTTTTTCTGCTCTGTTGCAGTTGATGTTACATCTGAAGGTTCGCCAAGGTCCAAAGTTAATACTACAGGAACATTTAAGTGCCAGTACTGTGAAAGTGCCTTTGCTAGTAATGTAAATCTGAGAAGGCATGAACATCAGCACCATGCTGTAAACCCGGAGCCTATTTTTTGTGTTGATGTAGAGAGAGGCATTTTTTGTTACTGCTAAAAACATATGAGGCCAAAGAGTGCCAAAACATATTTGTAAATCCACCACATCACAGGTAATAGGCTGCGAGGTCAGTGACTGTAGAGCCACTGGCTTTGGCTTTGGCCAATGTCAGTGGTAAACCAGGTGTTGAATGTCAACACCTCAGTAGAGTCCAGTTTTCCTCCCCTTATAAAAGCCCTGCCACATTACAAACACAATCAATGCAAGTGATGTTGAACAAAGGCCTGATCTCATTGGAAAGAGGAAAGGAATGCACAGATGTGCATAAACTGGCTACAAAAAGGAGGAGCCTGCACAGTGTACCCCATCTTCTATGACGAATATGGCTATTCAGGCCGCTATGTTTATTTTTCTGTTTTCACTGGCACAAAGGAGGCCTGGAGTTTTTTTGGCAGGACACGAGTTACCTTTGACAAGGTAATGGGAAATGGTCTTGCCAGTGTAGTTCCTCCAAGAAGGTACATCGCTGCACTCATATATATTTGGCTATGTGGTGGCTTTTCCAATCAAGGAAGGAGCTTCTAGTTGAAGAGAGAAGCACAAGTCATAGCGAGAGTGACACAGAGGTCACTGAGATTTTGGAAAGCCAGTCCACAGACTTCTTCACTGAAGAACAGATTATGGCAATGAAAAATTACCTCTGGGAACATAAAAGGATTCCAGAGGTTCTTCCACTGGATCTTAAGCAAGAACCACAAGACATATCAGTGAGGTTTGAGCCACTTAAGACTGTTTGCCCATTCTGTCCTGGGCCAACACCTCCTGACCTGTCAAATCCTACAGTTATAACCACAAATGCCTCTGTGTATGGGCTCTACAAAATCAAAAGAGGTAGGTTTTCCCTTCCTTATTAACAACACACTTATTAAGATATCCGGACAAGAGTATCTGCTAAATGTTGTAAATGTAAAATCACATTACGGTAAAACCTAAATTTAAAATTTTTATAGACAAAATCTAATCTTTTTTTAGGAGTCACAGTAGCTGTGAAATGCTGCCCAATATGTCAAAGGCAAGTTCGATTTCAGGAATATTTAACAGGGTACCACAATTTCAACAACAAAACCCGGCTGACTATACCACTGTGTTCAATGCTTACCACAGCAATAAAGGTAAAAGATAAAAAAAACCATATTGCAGAGAGTTAGGTTATTCAGCATTTGCTCCATGGGTAGGGACATCCTGCAGAGACATCCCACATTTTTGAGAGTTCATTTAGTCTCTTATCCACTTTGGTGTGTCAAACATGCAAATATATGTGCAAAATAATTACTCTGCAAGATTCCTTGTGTGTGCGCAATTAGGCCATCAAACTGACTGAAATTATCAGGGCTGCTTTGAATATGGGAAATATGCTCCAGAACATGGATTTAGTGTTTGATGTCATGATTACATTTACATTTACATTTACGGCATTTAGCAGACGCCCTTATCCAGAGCGACTTACAAAAAGTGCTTCATTGTTTTACTCAGAACAAAATCTCTAGCTAGTTAGTATAGGCTAAAATCAGGAAGAAACTTTAAGCAAAGATATTATTAGATACAGTCAGTATGGACGCCTAGATATACTCAAATATATACTGAGAAAAACCCTACTTAACAGATAAAAGCAAGAAAAAGTCATTACAGTCACAAATATTTAATACATGCTAGTGTAGTAAAATTTAATTTAAGTGCTCTTGAAACAGATGTGTCTTCAGTCTTCGCTTAAAAACAGCAAGAGACTCTGCCATTCGGACACTCAGTGGAAGTTCGTTCCACCACTGAGGTGCCAGAACTGAAAAGAGTCTGGATGCATGTTTTCCGCATGTCCTGAGAGATGGTGGGTCAAGCCGAGCTGTGCTTGAAGCTCGAAGAGCTCTGGGTACAGATCGGGATTTGACCATTGCCACCATGTATGGAGGTGCTGGTCCATTCTTAGCCTTGTAGGCCAGCATCAGGGTTTTATATCTGATGCGGGCAGCTACAGGAAGCCAGTGAAGAGAGCGCAGCAGAGGAGTAACATGGCTGAACTTAGGAACATTGAAGACAAGTCGAGCCGCCGAAGTTCTGGATCAGTTGCAAGGGCCTGATGGTACGCATAGGAAGACCAGCCAGGAGTGAGTTGCAGTAGTCAAGTCTTGAAATGACAAGAGACTGAACAAGCACTTGAGTAGTCTCGCTAGACAGAAAAGGTCGAATTCTCCGAATGTTGTAAAGGAGAAATCTGCATGACCGAGTCAGGTTTGCAACATGGGTTGAGAACGATAACTGGTCATCCACAACTACACCAAGACTTCGAGCTTCAGCAGATGTGGTGACCAGCGAGTTCTCAAAAGAGATGGAAAGATCCTGGCGAGGACTTGAAGTTCCAGGGATGAACAGTAATTCAGTCTTGCTGGGGTTCAGCTTCAAGTGATGAGCCGACATCCAAGATGAGATATCAGCAAGACAAGCCGAGATCCGAGATGAAACCTGTGTGTCAGAAGGTGGAAAGGAAAGGACAAGTTGAGTGTCATCAGCATAACAGTGATAGGAAAATCCATGGGAGAATATTACATCACCAAGAGAATGAGTGTAAAGAGAGAAGAGCAGAGGACCGAGCACTGAGCCTTGTGGGACACCCGTGGTGAGCCTGGAAGGAGCAGATGTGGCCCCCTGCCAAGATACTTGGTAAGATCTCCCATCTAGATAAGACTTAAACCACTGCCAGACAGTGCCAGTGATTCCAAGTCTTCTGAGGACAGACAGGAGGATCTGGTGGTCAACTGTGTCGAAGGCTGCAGAGAGGTCAAGCAGAATTAGGACCGAAGACAGTTTGGCAGATCTAGCAGCATGCAGCTTCTCTGTAACTGCGATGAGAGCAGTTTCAGTAGAGTGCGCCGGTTTGAAGCCAGACTGGTTCGGGTCCTGTAGGTTGTTCAGAGAAAGAAATAGAGACAGTTGGTTATAAACAGAACGCTCCAAGACCTTAGATAGGAAAGAAAGAAGAGATACAGGTCTGTAATTGCTGATGTCAGAACAGTCCAGAGTAGGCTTCTTCAAGATGGGGATCACTCTTGCAGTCTTGAAGATAGCTGGTACATGGCCTGTTGACAAGGAGCTGTTGATGACATGAGTGATGAAAGGTAGAAGGTCAGGTGCTATTGTCTGAAATAGCGTGGATGGAATCGGGTCCAGTGGACAGGTAGTAGGATTGTTGGATGAGACCAACTGTATGATGTCATCTGTGGAAAGAGGAGAAAAGCAAGACAGGGAATGAGGTGGAGGGTGGTGTTCAGTAGGAAGGATATTGGTAGAGAAAAAGGATCTGCGAATCTTATCAACCTTCTCCTCAAAGAAGGTGACAAAATCCTCAGGGGAGAGAGTAGAGGGTGGTGGGGGAGTGGGAGGGAGAAAATGTTGAAGAGCTTGCGTGGATCAGAGGCTGATGCTTCCAGCTTCTCCTTGAAGAAGGAAGATTTCGCCGCTGTTGTGCCTGAAGTAAGGAAAAATCAACCCAAGTTACATTACAAATTACATTCCTTTATTAATCACAACTATTTCCTGTATTTGGTCTTGACATCTCTGATGCTATTATGTCCGATGTAATCTATAAATCAAGTTTTCCTTATTCTTGTTTTTCATAAGGTCACCATCAACATCCTCATGAAACATGAAAGTTTCTCAAGGTACATGGCTGAATTATTTATTGCATCAGGTTCTACAATTGAATAATGATTGGAAATGTAAGTATTCCGCATCAAACAAGATTCTGGTGATTCTTTAAAATATGTTTTTTTAACCGTATTTATTTATCTATTATCTATTTTATTAAAAATTTATAAGAGAAATAACATTCTATTTTATTTTTAACAATATTTTGTCACTTAAAAATTACATTGTTTTTGTTGTTTAGTTTGTTTCCTCTTTGGTTCTCTGAAATAAAGACTGTGTGGTATCCAACACTGGACAATAGTCTCAGTCTCTCTCTCTCTCATATATGGTACAAACAATTGCCTAACGAAAATAGCCAAATAGGCTGTAGAAACTAAGACAACATCTCTGTTTATATACACTAGCAAAAGAGTTTAAACAGTTTGCAGAATGTATAATTATTTACAATTAAAGCGAAGTCACGTATGCTATATTTTCATTTGAAAACATGCAAGATTTTACTAGAAAAATATAACGTGCAGGCGCGTGCCCGGATGAATTCCCACAGGATTGCTCGATCTAATCGTTGTAGCTCCAATGTTTTATCTACCGAAAATACTACCAAAAGTATTTTCTGCAATTTTTATACAAAAAAGTGCGTGGCGCATGCGCGGGAAGTACGTTTGTTTAGAGGACACCGATCGCAAGCCAACTGAACTTCCGCGAGACAACAAGGCAACTGTCGCGCGGCACTGGGCAACTGTCGCGCGGCACTGGGCAACTGTCGCGCGGCACTGGGCAACTGTCGCGCGGCACTGGGCAACTGTCGCGCGGCACTGGGCAACTGTCGCGCGGCACTGGGCAACTGTCGCGCGGCACTGGGCAACTGTCGCGCGGCACTGGGCAACTGTCGCGCGGCACTGGGCAACTGTCGCGCGGCACAGGCACTGCTCTTTGTTAGTGGCGCGCGACAACAGCAACAGTACAGTACAGTTTATGCACTAACCGGCTCTCCAGCTCCATGTATAAAGATCAGTAACTGCTGTATCATCACAGTTCTCGTCCAGAGCCAAGACAAGAAAAAGAACGCTGAATGTCCTAATTCCACTCGATCCATTTTTTTGTTGCGGTTCGCCTGAAGAGGGACACATTTGCAAACTCTTCCTTTTTCAGTGTAGTTCTTGTATTTCTCTCCATGTTTATTTTCGTAGTAGCGATTCAATTTGTAATCCTTAAACACTACATAAATAAGATAAAATAAGTTAAAAAATGGTACCACAGAATTGCTTTTCATAGAGAGAGAGAGATTTCTATAGGCCTACTCTTGCCTTCTTTCTCTATGCAACATACATTACTATTAGAAGAAATTTCCTCATATAGATATCTAAACTTTCAGCATAGCAGCCAATGGAAGACATGTGGTTTTTACAATGTAGGATTAGTTTGGAGGCTATGATTATTAGTTGTGTCCAGTGTATAATGGGTGTAGCTTCACTTACAGGCTTATAGGGTAACCTATTGTTGAGTTTATTTGCTAAGTAATTAATGGTAAGTAATGGACATTCAGCTATGAAAATTACTGTAGACAATCACAAAAAGCTGGACTGGGGAACTGAGGGCCTCTGACTCAGATACACTTTCCACATGATTTTTGAAGAGCATGAATAGCAGTTAAAGGCTATTACTATTACTAACTACTTTTGTCTACATAGCAGTCTGCAGATAACTGTCTGTGTAGCAGGAGATTGATGAGCTGTGATGGCTGGAGTCCTGCGATCCTGCTGGCAGGGCCTTGTTCCTCATTCGGAGGGTTTGCTAGCAGCACAGCAAGCACTCGTGTTCATTCCTGGATACAAGATGTTCCTCACACCATGACATAAATCAATATCCAGTCAGTTAAACTCAGTTGACAGACTATATTTTGAATATGATAGCGTAACAGTAATGGCATTAATATACCATTGGTAAAGTGGCAGTTCGTGGGATAATATTTTCTTAAAGGCATAACCTATATGCATCATGCAGTATTAGGTTTCCTCTATTGCACAAGAGCTACACCCCCTTCAAAGTGGGTGAAGCCACATGACCATGTAGGTACCTGAATGGCTGGTAGGTCGCATAGCGACAGTAAAGAAAGGGACCCTGCAGACCTTCCAGTCCAATCAGGGCACTGCCAACAACAAGCTCAGAGACAGCACAAATGGTACATTTGTCTATGCAAATACATAAGCACACAATCTGTAATGAACACACAGAGAATAGATACACAAAATCCACCCTTGATGAAGTCAAAGGCACTGCATAATTACCATATATCAGTAACAGATTTTGTCTTATAGGAATATAAAATATGATGTGATTTTTTCAGAAGGATAAATAATAGTGTTTATAATTGCCTCCTTCAGTACCTGATTAATAATTCACATTCCTCAAAGCCGTGTACTCTGAAAGGAAAAACACGAGTGGAGGAGGTAAACGATGGGGAAAGGGAGAGAGGAAGAAAACGGCATAAAGGCTGAGCGGGAGAAGAAGCGCAAAAATGAAAGAGAGAATCAAATATGTTAAAATAAAGGTATGTGGTAGCAATAAGTATTCTTATGAACACACAAATATCTACCATTTAAACCATTCTATTTAATATTTACTACCTCTCATTAAAAATATTTAAAATTACATGCTGCTTACAGTAAAAAAAAAAAAGGGTTACCACAGTGACCAAAGTTTCTAATAATTCAGCACATTTGAAGGCCAAATGAAAAAATAATTTGTAGCCTCTTATCTGTGATGTCTTGTCAGGGTTGCAACTTGGGGCAACACTGGGGATTCGAAAACATAAGTAATTATTATTCTAGCATAAAAATATACAACTAGACAACCTTTATTGTCAAATAAATGATTTTAGTTTCATGTGACAGTTCCTTTAATCTAATTTATCATATGAAACGACCCAACTGGACTGTGTTTATGAACACGTGATATCCATTGACTGGAGAAAATGGAATGGAATAGAAATATACATACAACAACATTCCTGCCAGTGCGAGAATGAAAGAATGTTTATTATGACAGAATCTCCAAGATACATGACCAATCACATGGCTTAAGGGCTCCAAGGAAAGGGCTCAAGTGCTCGATTCAAAACAACACATCAATAAAGGAGTCAGTAAATAACGGATAAGCTGCAGCAATCCCACTCCAAAAACCAATGACCCAAAATAATTCAATCTACAGCCCTCCACTAGATGTCACTGTGAGCCTTTACAGCTCTATTAACCTTCCTCCACCCCAGGGCAGTGGACTAGTCCCATAGGACAACCAGTCAGTATTTCAGAGACTCTCCCACTATTGCACTGCCCTGCTGTACAGCCTATGTGAGCAGATCACAGATGCCTATATCCATATTACTATTCAGAATCTGTCTCTATGCCATGCTTGTGTATGCATTCGTATTTTAAATTACAGTACATTCCTGTGCCGGCAGGGTCAGACTGCATACATTATTCCTCATTGTGTATGCATTCGTATTTTAAATTACAGTACATTCTTGTGCCGGCAGGGGCAGACTGCATACATTATTCCTCATCTAAACCTTCAGTTTGTCCTGCTTGGAATACCTCATGCCTCCCAATAAAAAACACATAAAGGATTTATCACCAAATACGGCAGAGCTCCAGAACAGCGATAATGTGAACATTGGATAATACTGTTTGGCTAATATCATCTTACAAACATCCAGGAGAACATTTCAATCTTTTAGATGTATTTTCTTTTGGAATTCTGCTGGGAAGAATTCTCCTTTTTGTGAGAGGTACGTGATTTTATATGGCATAGAATTAGACCAATACCTCTGAATGTAATCAGGAAAGTTCCATGTGGACTTTTCACAGCTTTTCTGTTGGAATAGATGAAGCAATACGTTTCCTTCATGCCTTTCTCTGTTGACCCAACGCTGCCATTGTTTTAGACTGCTGGAAAAGGGTAATCAGATTCTTTTCAAGACATCCAATCTGAAGAAAATCAATACAGTATAAGGAGACTTGATGAATTAGAAATGTATACTCAGTGTGAATATTGATCAACCTCAATCTTGCAGCATTTGACAGCCAGCGTGTTCCCAATCAATTGCCAAAAACTGAATGATTTGTCCTTCTGAGAATAAAGTATTGTAAGAAATTCAAGAAGAAAGAGCACATGCATGAATGTGCATGCAAGGAAATGCTCGGGGGATGTCTCATATATCCTGGCAGCAGGTTGCAGAAGGGTGTGGTGGTCTGAGAGAGGACAAGAGGAGGAGAGGAGAGGGATGGATGAGCAGGGGTGAGAAGAAAGGAGGAGAGAGGGAGAGGTGACTCATAGCGGGCTGCTGCAGGGTGTGGTGTTGGGAGAGGGCAGCGACACCGCTGTCACGCTAACTGCCACACTTGCCCCGGCGCCTTGTGAGGGAGAATCCAGCCCTCCGTCTGCGATGCATGCGGATATGTACAGAAGGTGGGCAGATAGGCAGACAGACAGATGCACACACACACACACACACACATTCATACACACATGCACATACACAAAGGATCAGTTTGCTATAGCCACATGATAGTTGAGCACTGCAGATCCACTGCATGACCTGCACAGAAAGAGACGCTGAAGGAAGGAAAGTGCTCGCAGCAGAGTATCCTCGATAACCTTGAAATAAAAGCCTTTTAGAAGCTGGGTCATGCTGTTTTAATTGACACTGAAGGCTGAGCAAAGAAATACTGCCTGAGAGAGCAGATAGTGGCGGTCAAGCAGCCAGCCCAGGACCTGGGCCCCATCACCCACCACTCTCCATCGCTCTCTTCCAAATGGGAGCCGTGTGCTGGAAATGGCTTCCCAGTCTCCAAACTAATGTCATTATGAGCGGATGCACATCAGCAGGACTAATCCAGCTGTTCTACACAATTACATTACATTACATTACAGACTCTTACTTGAGACCCACACAGGTCTGCTCTACTCATGCTTCCGGACAGGATGTAGAGAGAGATCAAATAGTTTTCATATGATAGCACTGTCTAAAAAAAAAAAAAACGTCCGTGTGATGCAAAAAAGAAAACAGTCACCAGTCTATTGCCTTTTAAATTTTTATTAAAGTGAACATAGAAATGCAGAGATCTCTGGAGAGCACACAATAAGAGTGGAAAGCCTAAGCTGTTCTTACTGCTCAGTGTGTAGCTCTGAGAGACAAACAAAAATAGGCCTGATTTAAATAGCTAAAAGAGAGTGTAGCCCCACCCTCGCTGGAAACCACCTGTTCTTCTGTAATTGTCTGCCTGTTCATCTAAAAACTGCTTACCTTCTTGCACCGAGTGAGCTCATTCTGTTCTTATCGAAAGTACGGTAACCTTGTGCACGGTTTCCCAGACCTCCACTACAAAGGGCTACCGCAATTTTCTTTGCAATAACTGAGCTCATTATACTTTCTCTAACCACTATAGCAGTTATCAGCTTTCAAGGCCACAGATGCTTTCCTCCTCAAACAGTTTCCCACCATGGAA
>JAGXOD010000523.1:0-13488 GCA_020368025.1 Brachyhypopomus occidentalis
AAGCAGACCTAAGGTCAGTAAAGTTGCTTTGGAGAATGTGGGCATCGATCCCACTACCTCTCACATGCAAAGCGAGCGCTCTTCCACTTGAGCTAATCCCCCTTGAAAGCTGACCTTGTTTTGCTTGGAGTTTGAAGAATGGCTTACGGATAAAGTCTGCCTGACTAGGAAATGATTCGAGTCCAGCTTTCACCCAGAACATTTTCTCGTGTTGGCATCATGATAAACATTGCAATGGACAGATCCAGGAATGGATCCTGCTGCCCCTGTCACTCTAGGCGAGCAATTTACAAATCGAGGCGTAATGTGATATTTGGCAGTAATTGTGTCTGGCTGTGTGATTGGGAAGAGATTTCTAATGCCTATGCAACACTTTTCCTCAGCTTCAAAGACTTCCAAGAGTGAACAACATCAAGACTTTGAAGCTAACTAGGTTGGACATGTTCATTTGGCATAGTTAGCTCGACCCTCAGCGGCAGGAAAAAGTGCGTGATGCCTTTCTGCTTAAACGTGTGTGAGAGAAATTATTATGATAATGTCATCTTAATCATGTCATTATATTATTTCAGATCAGCATGAACTGTATGATTTAGTATAAGTCATTCTGACTAGCAGAAGGACCATAATCTGTTAGTAAGTGTGATTCAGTGTAACCATGAGTCTTATGTTTAGGTCACACGTGTGTATATGGACAGGATGAAAAGGGCAAAAGCCCTGTGTCAACCGTTTGACAGTAGTCTGCCCAGTCGGGCCTTCAGCTGTCTCCATGTATAACTGAGACATCAGTTTATTCCGTCGGAACCTAAAGGAAGCCCCATATCTGGAGATATACACATGAAGACAAAACAAGCTACCAGGCGCCTGGTCGGCGTACGTGCTGTTTTCAAGGCAACCTGTCTGCCGGAATTGCTGATGTTGTGTTCTTGTAATGTACTTAAGGAGGGAGCGCCCCTCTCTTAGTTATGGAGAACTTCGTACTAGACGACGCTCTCACTTTGCTTTGCTACTTTCTTTATTTACTTTATTTATTTCATATTTTATGCCTTTTAATAAATTACTCATTTAATTCAGTTAACCACGTCTGAGTCCTCAATTGATTTTCAGAAATTTCCACGACAATTTGGCGTCACGAACAGCATCGGCATGAGGCACCCGGGGGAGGAGGTGACTGATCTTCGAGGACGCTCCCCGAAGGCACAGGCCTGTCGGGCTGGGAAGAAGGGAACCCCACAAGCAACGGAAAGTACCCATCCAGGGAGTGACGTCACCACCTGCCTCCGGAGGTGTTCTCTGCCCGATCTAACGAACGTGAGTGGAAATTTTGAATTTTTTTTTCTGTAGATTGTGGTAAATATCCGCCAGTGTCTGGTCGTCAGAAGTTCTCTGTATATATAATAGGAATATTAGCAGATATTGCCTATCTTAGGGGATACGGGGTGTCGCCCATTTAAAAGTTACGCGGGGATATAGTGAGATATCGGCCGTCAGCCAAGCCGTTTGAACGGCTGGACTAGTGTGGAGGGCGCGCTAGGTAGACGATGCTTAGTGTTGTGGCTAGATCCGGATCGACAGAGAACTCTTAAAGGTTCGACAGAACTGCGTGCTTCGTTTGAACGAGGACGGATATTGTTGAGACTCTTTTGACGTGTTTAACTGATTGTTGGTTTTGACTCCCCACACAAAAAAAAAAAAAAAAAAAAAAGTGTGTGTGGAGGGGTAGCATTAAGTATTGGCTCAATGTTTACTATTTTCATTGTTGGTTTATTAGTTATTATTTTCATTATTAGAGAAAGAAGGAAATAATAACGATGGGTAAATCACAGAGTAAACAGAATAAAACACCGAAGGCTCAGAGTAAACAGAATAAAACACCGAAGGCTCAGAGTAAACAGGATAAAACACCGGAGGCTCAGAGTAGCATAGCCTATCAAATGTCCAGAGACTACGGGGAAGGAATAACGCAACATATGACTTTTTGGGCTAAATATTACGGGTTTAGTCCAAAGGGAACATTAAGCGTGGATTATCTGCGCCGGTTTGTTGAGAGAATTAAAACAGAGCCCCAGGGCGCAGATAAGAAAGCGCGTAAATATTTTGCTAGACAAGCACAACAGGCAGGGCCTAAAAATGTAATAACACAGTCTCTCAGTGTGTCGCAGTGGCTGACCCAGACCTCGACGCTGCCCCGCCAAGACCAGCTCCAGCCGCACAGGCCCAACAGATACAGGCCCAAGTACAACCAGCTCCAGTACCACAACAACTGCAGCCCCTGCCATCTGCACCTGTATTAGACAACCCGGCACATGCTCGCTGGCAGAGGCCGCGGGAGGGGCCGGGGCAGAGGCAGAGGAAAAGGCAGAGGGAGAGCTGGAGGGGACCGAGAAAGTCACCCCAAAGGTAAACATGATACATGTTACAACTGCGGGAAAGTAGGACACTTTGCAAGAGATTGTCCTGAGCGAGAAGCAGACACTGAGCTGGCAAACGGAAGTACGAGAGATTGACGGGCAGCGGAGAGGCTGGGCAGCACAACACCACGACAAGGCGACAGAAGGGAAGTGACTGGTTTAAATTCTCATTTAAATTATCAATGTTTGCAGAAGATTAGCAAAGGGCCACAGGGCCTACCCAAAATAACATTGACTGTAAATGGAACTAAAATAAAGTTTTTGGTTGATAGCGGAGCCACCCATTCAGTAATTAAGAAAGGAATTATTAACTGTAATGTCGATACAGGAAGAGGAATTACTGTTGTGGGGGTAGGTGGTAGCCCCATTGAAGAAAAAAAATGTCTGAGCCTCTCCAATGTAAACTAAATGAGACCGAGTTTGAGCATACATTTTTAATTTCAACTACATGTCCATTAAACTTAATGGGTCGCGATTTAATGTGCAAATTGGGATGCAATATCAGTAGCACACCCGAGGGGTTGTTTGTTGAGTGGGAACCTGCTATGATGGGGGTTCAGTTAGCAGGAGGTGTTCCATTGTATGCATACGAGCTGCAGAGTGCAGGAGGAGAGTGTTGGGAGCACTTCATGTGGGAAGTGCGTGGTTTGTTGCCAGGAGGTTTAAAATTGAGGCCGCAGGGATCACTGCACTGCATGCTGCATGTGAGTGAGGGCCCTGATAGTGGCTTTGAGGATAAGTTTGATGTTGGAAAACATGATTGTTTGGCTGTCACTGCTATTATGTGGGATGACGTGTGGGCTGTAGGAGTGGTACAGACCACGTCAGAGCAGGAAGACCTGTTCTCAGTTCCTAGATTCAGACCACATGTGTCACTAGCAAGTGTGTGTGAGATGCCACAATGGCAGCACGTCGGTGAGTGGATGACAGAGATGTCAAACATCACTGATTGGGAGAGAGTTCCAGGCAGGCACACCATGTTTAGTCCTAGCAGGAGGGCATGGATGCAGCCGGCGCCGTACCGGCTCCCCTGTAGGCGAGGAGTGGAATTGATTGACTCTTTTGGAATTTTCTTAGCCACCTCACACACCCTCTCAGCGGAAGAGGAAGAGGAACTCAGAACTGTTCCTACAGCGTTATGGGCACAAGGTAAAAAGCGATGTGGGGCTCATACGGGGTTGTGAGCCCATCCGCATTACCCCAAAATCTGATTATAGGCCAAAGCAACATCAATACCCTTTGAAGCCTGAGGCGCTTGAGGGAATTAGGCCTGTTTTCCAATCACTCAGACAAGCTGGAGTGATTGTACCATGCCCTGACTCACCCGTGCGCACTCCAATTTTCCCGGTTAAAAAACCAGGGCGAGATGAGTGGAGATTTGTGCAAGACTTGCAGGCTGTCAATGCAGCAGTGCACGCCAGAGCCCCAGAGGTACCAAATCCTCACACTATTCTTTCTCAGATTCCCCCAGATAGCCAGTGGTTCAGTGTAGTGGACTTAGCAAATGCTTTTTTCAGTGTCCCTGTGCATCCAGATAGTCAGTTTTGGTTTGCATTTTCCTTTGAAGGGAAAACATACACTTTCACTCGGTTATGCCAAGGCTATTGTGAATCACCTACCATTTACAATGCAGCTCTACGAGACAGTCTGGCCTCACTAGCGCTCCCGGAGGGGACTGCGCTGTTGCAGTATGTTGACGATATCCTTCTTTGTTCAAATACAAAAGAGGGGTGCAAGGAGGGCACAGTGGCGTTGCTACATCACCTAGCAAGGGAAGGCCACAAGGTCCCTAAGAAGAAACTGCAGTACTGTCATTTCCTGGGTCATGACATCTCAAAAGAAACTCGCTCTCTGTCGAGAGATAGGGTAGAGGCCATTTTGAAAATACCCAAGCCTTTAACTAAAAAACAACTGTTGTCTTTTTTAGGCATGTGTTCCTACTGTCGTGCGTTCATTCCATCGTATGCTGAACATGAGGGTCCGCTGAGGCAGATACTGCCCACAAAAGAGTCCAATTCAGCTAAGTTGCAGTGGACTGAGGAGGCCCAGTCAGCATTTGAAGCACTCAAAAACCTGCTACAGGTTATGCCAGCTTTGGGAATTCCAGATCCCCAAAAGCCGTTTGAACAGACAGTTGATGTAAAAGGTGTTTACATGACAAGTGTTTTGACACAGGTTCACGGTGACCGGCAGAGACCAGTAGCCTACTTCTCAGGGAAGTTGGATCCCGTGGCAGCAGGGCTGCCTTTGTGTGTCTTGCGCGATAGCAGCGGCAGAGAAGGCACTGGTAGCTTCCAGAGACATTGTGGGGTACACACAACTCACACTTCTGGTCCCACATGCAGTTTCTAGGATTTTGCAGGATCAGAAGATTGCACATTTGTCCACACAGAGGTGGTTAAGATATCACACTGCGTTGTTGGATATGCCTAATGTCACTGTTAAACGATGCACAACTTTGAACCCATCCACCCTACTCCCAACAGAGGAGGAGGGGGAACCTCACGATTGCCACCCTTAGCAAAAAGAAGTTTATTCAAGTGTACTATGAGTATACTTATTTTTTACTAAAACTGAGGAAGTATACTTGAAGGTTACTTTTTATAAACTATTTTTAAATACTTAAGAATAGTATAGTGAAGTATACTTGGCGTATACTGAAAAGTATAAACAGAAGTCTAAGACTAAGTACATTAATACCCTTAGCAAAAATAAGTTTATTCAAGTGTACTATAAGTATACTTATTTTTACTAAAACTGAGGAAGTATACTTGAAGGTGACTTTTTATAAACTAAATTTTAGATACTTAAGAATAGTATAGTGAAGTATACTTAGCTTATACACAGAAGTATAAACAGAAGTCTAAGACTGAGTACATTAATATCAAGACTTACACTTGTATAATACTTACTATATCTTGCTCCAAGTGCATAATAAGGTCAAGTCAATGACTCATGCTTAACATTTAATGCAAATGTGCACTTTTTCCTTTCATTTTCTCCAGTAAGGAAGGAATTCATATCATATGTATTTGTTTTTGAAATGTGTGAAATGTTTGAAAATATATCGAACTTGTTTTCAACATTCTGTCTTGTGATTTTGTAAATGCATCACACTCTTAATGTACTTAGTCTTAGACTTCTGTTTATACTTTTCAGTATAAGCCAAGTATACTTCACTATACTATTCTTAAGTATTTAAAAATAGTTTATAAAAAGTAACCTTCAAGTATACTTCCTCAGTTTTAGTAAAAAATAAGTATACTCATAGTACACTTGAATAAACTTTTTTTGCTAAGGGATACAGTAAACTTTAAGAATACTGAGACGGCGCCGGACATACAGATTGACAAGCCCCGCCCACTCGTCAGCAGAGGTTGCTGGGAGATAGGCGAGAGAGACTGGAAATTATAAATAATCCGTTTAATGTGTGAGTTTGCATGTAGTTATTTTGCTGTTTTTAGTTATAAGTGTGTGGAGGATGCATATGTGTTTGTTCTGTGAGGAAAGCCGGGAGCACCCTCACTGTGATGTGGGTGCGGCTGGGTGAGGTAGTTGCCATTAACGGTAATGAAGTATTCTGAAAAACCTACGTGGATCTATCTAAGTTCATTTTCTAGATGAGATGAACTTCTCGTGTGAGACTCCTTTCTTCACTGCCACAACAAAATTTTAAGGAGTGCATTTCAAATACAAAAATTTTAAGCTATAAGTAATATGCCAAGCAAACTTAAAGTGAACTAGTGAAATAACCAATGTTTAACAGTATACTTAAAATAAACATTAAAAATAGACTCGAAGTATAAAACAAGTACAATGGCAGTATATTGATAAGTGTACTTGTAGTATACTTTAAGCATACTAGAGGGATATACCAAGTACATTGATAGCATATAGATGAGTATACTAGTTTTATACTATAAAGTGTACTTTTAAAAACTTAAAATGAACTTTAAAGTATACTTTTATAAACTAGAAATGTTCCAATTTAGTCCGAAGAAGTATTAAATTGGTATACTTTCTAGTACACTTAAAGTATATGGTCTGTAGTATACTTGCTATACTTATACTTATACTTAAGTATACTTAATAAAATGAACTTTACGTATACTACTTTTTGCTAAGGGCAACAGGTGTTGGAAACAGCTGTGACACCACGAATTGATTTAAAGGAGGAGCCTTTACACAATGCTGAGTTAGAATTGTTTGTTGATGGCTCTGCAAAGAGAAATGACCAAGGCGCTAACAGAGTGGCCTATGCTGTAGTCACACACACAGAGGTTCTGGAAACAAAATCACTCCCGTCTCACTACTCTGCCCAAGCAGCTGAGCTGACAGCCCTCACTAGAGCGTGTCAGCTAGCTGAAGGTCGTACTGTTAACATTTGGACCGATTCCAGATATGCATGGGGGGTAGTACATGATTTTGGAGCAATTTGGAGGCACAGGCAGTTTTTGACTAGCTCAGGGTCAAAGATAAAAACCACCGGCTAGTAGCACAATTATTGGAGGCCGTGCAACTGCCATCACAAGTCGCTATCATTAAGTGTGCCGCACACACCAGAGCAGGAGACTCAGTAGCGAAGGGCAATGCCTTTGCAGACGCTACAGCTCAGCACACAGCCTCACGGGCTCCACACATACTGTACTGATGATGCAAGTTGATCATTGCAAATCAGATGACACACCCCTTACGACCAGAGAAATTCAGACACAAGCCACAGTGAAAGAGAAACAAAAGTGGGCAAAGGGAGGGTGCAAGATTGTTGGGGGAGTTTGGGTGCACACAGACACGGGGAAGCCGTGCCTCCCAACGGCCTACATGAGGGGCCTGATTGAAATTGCACATGGGAGGTCTCACATGTGCAAGGGAGGGATAGTGTCCTTAATAAGTAGACACTGGCACGCACCAGGAATAACTACACTCACCCAAAATTTTTGTTCACGATGCCTAGTCTGCGCACAGAACACACCGCAGGGAGATAACAGAACAAAACATGTGCCCGCCGGACACCCGCCACCGACCGAACCGTTTCAACATTGGCAAATTGACTTTGTTGAACTAACACCTGCTGAGGGAAAGAAATACATGCTTGTGTGTGTGTGTATGTTCAGCAAGTGGGTGGAAGCTTTTCCAACTTCTCAGCAGAATTCTGACACGGTAGCGAAGATGTTACTAAGAGAAATAATCCCACGATGGGGGTTACCCAGGAGGGTGTCGAGTGACAACGGCACTCCTTTTGTACACGAAGGGTTGAAAGAATTGACCAAGTACCTGGGAATAGACATGAGAAAGCACTGTAGTTACCACCCTGCCAGTGCAGGAGCAGTGGAGAGAGCCAACGGCACAATTAAGGGAGGGCTCTCTAAGTTAACTCAAGAAACGGGACTAAACTGGGTAAAATGCCTGCCTTTGGTTCTGTGGCAGAGCCGCACTCGCTCTCAGGCTCGCACAGGCTTATCAGCCTTTGAGATTGTATTTGGAAGGCCTCCAAATACTGGTGTGGGGCCACCCGAGTGGGACACGCACTTGGTGAATGAGCCACTGCTGCAATACTGTGTGATTTTGCACAAGTCTCTTTCTGCTGTGTCTAAACAGGTCAAAGCAGTACTACCTGAGGTGTCAGAGCACCCACTGCACGAGTTCCAGCCAGGAGACTGGGTGTTGATCAAGGACTTCCGCAGACGGAGGTGGAATCAACCCAGGTGGCAGGGACCATTCCAAGTGCTGTTAACAACCAACACAGCCGTGAAAACCAGCGGTCGAGCCACGTGGACACATTACACTCACTGCAAGAGAGCTCCGGAGCAGCCGCCAGAATGACATTATTGCTGCTGTTCTCTTGTATGATGCTATTTTCCACAGGAAAGGCAGCTGTAATCTCTCCCACACCAGAGGAAAGGTGTGAGGGAAACACCGCGTGTGCTCTATCCCTTGTCACTGCTGCTGCAGTGAAACCGAATCATCCTTGTCTGGTTTGTCACCCGTTCCACGTACCGTGGACCCCTACACCAATCACTTATGAGATGGCGACAGTTCTCATTGATAGACCCTCATGCGAGATTAATAGATTAACAGGCCAATTGTACAATATGTCACATGCCATCATTCGTGGTGGTAAAGTTCCCAGTTGGGTAGGCAATGACGTAGCAAGTATGGACCACAGGAATAACAACTGCGACTCGAATGACAAAGTGTCACGAGCAGCCATTCGCAACATGACATTCGACACTGTCCCTGTTCAGGGAGAGTGGTGTCTCTGTTCAGAGGGGGCCTTGAAAGGCGATCCTTGGATAGGACATACTCAGTGCAGAGTTGAACTGGTGGCGACGGCCAGGGGACGGATCAACATTAGACTAAACAACTCTTCTGCGAAATGGAGTTACAACTCCTGTCAGGGCATTGTCAACCCAGTAACAGACGGAGCGATGATGTGGGCATGTGGGGAAAAGACATATTCGGCTCTACCAGAGAAGAAGAATTACACCACAGGAGCCAGGTTACTGTTCGCTTGGGAGGGGTGTTGTACTCCGGTTTTCCTCACCCCCCCAATAAAAATCTATGCAGCACAAAGTCGTGTCCCGAGGGATGCCACGTTAGAGGGGATCCCGAGAAAGTTCAAAGGTTACACGCTGGCAAACCCATGGTCTACACCAGGGGTTGCTATCGGATGGTCACTACTCCCCGGAGGGGGACTCATTGCAGCAATAAATAAGATCAATGGACTTGCATGGCAAGTTCTGACTTTGGCGTCTCGCACAGAGACGGCCGTGGATTTGTTAAACAAAGAAGTTAAAGCAATTAGACAAGTAGTGGTTCAGAATAGACCCTTTTTTAGACCTCCTCCTCGCAAAGGAAGGAGGTGTGTGTAAGAAAATCAATGTTTCTTGTTGCTTCAGCATTCCTGATTATTATGAAAACATAACCGACTTGATTGATCACATGAAAGCCGAGGTTCGAGAGCCAGTACAGGCTGACGATTCTTGGTTCGGATGGCTCACCTCATGGCTAGGTCCATGGGGACATTGGTTGCTGACTATAATTTTACCAATGGTTCTAATCATTTTTGTGGTGATATGTGTGTTACCTTGCATTATAACTTGCTGTTCGTCGTGGCTCACTGGCCTCGTGCACCAGCACTGTCAGATGCCCTTGCACGGCGACGTAGACGCAGAGGAGCCTGAGATAGCAGACTCCTTGAAACGGATGTTTAATGAAGATGACTGGGACACCCAGCGCCCGGCTGGGGTGTGAACCGCAGTCCTTGAGCAAGTAACCACTTCAAGAGCCTGATTTGAAGCTTGACTTGATTTAATGTTCAATGTTAATGAATTAAGGTTTATCCTCTCTTTTTGATGATTGAAACGCTTCATTTGAAATCTCTGATGATTTTAATCGACTGAATTTCCTTAGGAGAATTCCTTTAGTACAAATGTTAAAGAATCATTAAAACACTGGATTTTGTTTTGTTTGATTATTTGTTACTATTTTGTTTGGAGTTCCTTAGGGAGGCCGCCTATGGCAGAGGGGCCGTGAGAGAGTTTTCCCATCTTGATGGATGTGATGGTATCATGAATGATGGCTGCCAGATGGGTTTTTCGCTCTTACACTCTACCTTTTTAGAGTTTATTACACTCTACTCTTTTTAATTTTTATCATACTCTACCTTTTAAAAGTTCATCACCTTTTGAAGTTGATTTCATTCTACCTTGTAGAATTTTGTTTTCCATGATGCTTATGTGGAAATGTACTGTGAATGACTTCTGGTAGTAATGTTATGATTCAAAGAACCCTGTATACCAATGATCAGTGGACTGATGTAACTTGATTAGTTAATGTGACTGATTGATGCTCAAATTGAATGATTACACAGAATCAAAGGGAGGAAATGTGAGAGAAATTATTATGATAATGTCATCTTAATCATGTCATTATATTATTTCAGATCAGCATGAACTGTATGATTTAGTATAAGTCATTCTGACTAGCAGAAGGACCATAATCTGTTAGTAAGTGTGATTCAGTGTAACCATGAGTCTTATGTTTAGGTCACACGTGTGTATATGGACAGGATGAAAAGGGCAAAAGCCCTGTGTCAACCGTTTGACAGTAGTCTGCCCAGTCGGGCCTTCAGCTGTCTCCATGTATAACTGAGACATCAGTTTCTTCCGTCGGAACCTAAAGGAAGCCCCATATCTGGAGATATACACATGAAGACAAAACAAGCTACCAGGCGCCTGGTCGGCGTACGTGCTGTTTTCAAGGCAACCTGTCTGCCGGAATTGCTGATGTTGTGTTCTTGTAATGTACTTAAGGAGGGAGCGCCCCTCTCTTAGTTATGGAGAACTTCGTACTAGACGAAGCTCTCACTTTGCTTTGCTACTTTCTTTATTTACTTTATTTATTTCATATTTTATGCCTTTTAATAAATTACTCATTTAATTCAGTTAACCACGTCTGAGTCCTCAATTGATTTTCAGAAATTTCCACGACACGTGACATGTAGAAACAGGTTGCCAAATCTGGAGGGATGGTCGACGAAAGATGTAAAAATGATGCAGCACAGTGTACGTCAAACATACTATACATGTTTTAGCAGGTGGGCAGTTCAAATATATGTGGTTGAGTAGGCCTGAGAATATGAACCACACATTTCCATATGGGACAAGAAATTCTGTAATGAACATTTTCCGTGCATAATTTGCTGCTCTCGTTCCCTATGAGATGGGCCCTTTGACTTAGAGGTTTCAAATGTAGCATGGATTTAAAGTGGAGGATGTGCTCTTTTAAGATATACAGTGACAATCATTGAATCTTGCCCAGAAGCTGAGAAACCTGGCTCAGATTGGAGCAGATCAGCAGCAAGCAGATTCTCTCAAGCTGGGAACTGCAACTTATAAGTTGCAAGCTCCCGACTTCTCAACCTCCAGCATGTGGGAGATATTTTGCATTTTGCATCCGAATTGAACATTCTTAAGCTGCACCAGGTGCACAGAGAGTGTCTGGGGAAGGCTTAGATTGTCTTGCTGGAGAGGCGTGCGGCCACACCCAAGCCTTGACCTGTCCGGGCCGTGTGGCACTGCCTGGCACCATTGCATTGGGCGCAATATGAGGATGAAAAAATTAATTAATAATCAGAAAATGGTCTGATTTCAAAACGGACAGCGGCAATCATTTCCTGAGTGTGAGACGCACGTGCCGGTATCCATATTAGGGGCTGTGATGTCCATTCACCATAGGTGCCCAAATCCTCCCACCCTGTCAGCCCCACTTTGCCCCACCCTATGAGATGGGCCCTTTGACTTAGAGGTTTCAAAGTTAGCATGGATTTAAAGTGGAGGATGTGCTTTTTTAAGATATACAGTGACAATCATTGTATCTTGCCCAGAAGCTGAGAAACCTGGCTCAAATTGGAGCACATCAGCAGCAAGCAGATTCTCTCAAGCTGGGAACTGCAACTTATAAGTTGCAAGCTACCGACTTCTCAACCTCCAGCATGTGGGAGATATTTTGCATTTTGCATCCGAATTGAACATTCTTAAGCTGCACCAGGTGCACAGAGAGTGTCTGGGGAAGGCTTAGATTGTCCTGCTGGAGAGGCGTGCGGCCACACCCAAGCCTTGAAATGTACGGGCCGTGTGGCACTGCCTGGCACCATTGCATTGAGCGCAATGTGAGGATGAAAAATTCATTAATAATCAGAAAATGGTCCGATTTGAAAACGGACAGCGGCAATCATTTCCTGAGTGTGAGACGCACGCGCCGGTATCCATATTAGGGGGCTGTGATGTCCATTCACCATAGGTGTCCAAATCCTCCCACCCCGTCAGCCCCACTTTTTTTACATAAAAACCTAAAAAAGAAATTCCATTGCTTTATTCTTGGTGTGGACATTAAAGGGTTAATTCAAGCATTTAAAAGATTGAGCCGATGCAGAGTACTAGCCTAAAATAACACACACATACACATATGTATGCACTTAATAAATGCATTCATTAAATACTTTAATAATAATACATTATTAATTGGTTATCTGATGTCTATATAGATTGTATGCAACTTTCGTCAAACCACTTTTTTCTAACGTTTGTAACGTATGCGGCCCAAACAAAAATTACTGGGTTGCCTGCTGTTTGTGGGTTGGTAGGCACTGAGGATACACAAACATATGTGGACAAGCACTCAAAAAGTTACGTTTTCATATGTTCCCTTTAAATAATGGCTACACTCGTGAATGAATGAAATATAAAGTTGCAAAGTTGGCTTGTAAGAAAATATTAAAATAATAACGAAAACGTCTGACCAAATTAGCCTTAAATAAAACGGCAATGCATTATGGGTCATTTTAATCCTTTACTCTGCAACAGGTCATTCTTTTGCCAGCATTTGCCTTTCCCCCTTTACGTTGCTAAGTGTGTTTCTGCATATCGTAGTCATGGATAAAAACATGTTTTGACATAAACGTAGATCGCCAAGGTGAAAGAGGCTCCAGGCAACAAAAAGCTCTAAAATCCGTCAGTCGTTTACCGACCCTCAAAGAGACAAAACGCTGTTGCATTTGCTCGGGAAAAAATCACCAAATCAATTTATCCAATTAATATCTTCAACAAATTAATATATCCAGTTAATATCTTCAACAAATTAATATTTCGAATCAATATATTCTACAAATTAATATCTCCAATTAATATCTTTAATCTGGTTAAAATGAGGTTTTCCCTGCCTTTCATTCGGCTGCGACCAGTGGTCCTTTGTGCCACTGGAATTTCGGCATTGCCGTTACGTCTTTGCTCGTTTACAGGTGGCGGGTGCGGGATCGGCAGCAGACGGAAGTCGAAGCTGCAGCGCATACCGACCCCTGCGACGGTAAATTAGGGAGTTAGCGAGGAGCGCACCGTTATATTCGCAAGCTAGTTTGCTACATTAAACTAGCTACTTATCATAACTTGGTTGCTACGTGAACCATCTTACAATTTGAACTAGGTTGTATCAAGGTACACATTTTTTAATATTTCAGTGTTTTTTATTTACATTTTCCTTAGGAAATGATCGGGAGCCTTTTCCGTTGTCTATGTAGTTA
>JAGXOD010000525.1:0-12023 GCA_020368025.1 Brachyhypopomus occidentalis
CTGTTCTGTACAGTGTAACAGACTGTTCTGTACAGTGTATCTGTCCTGTTCTGTACAGTGTATCGGCCCTGTTCTGTACAGTGTTTCGGCCCTGTTCTGTACAGTGTATCGGCCCTGATCTGTACAGTGTTTCGGCCCTGATCTGTACAGTGTAGCGGCCCTGATCTGTACAGTGTATCGGCCCTGATCTGTACAGTGTATCGGCCCTGTTCTGTACAGTGTAGCGGCCCTGATCTGTACAGTGTATCGGTCCCGTTCTTTAGTGTATTGGTCCTTACATTTGAATGGCTGAATCAGTAACTTCTTCAGTGGTTCTTATTGTTTATTTGGTATTTCACATTCAGATTTATTCGGATTTGGTATTCATATAATCTGATCTCCTTTATCAGGTGTCCAAGTTCTACATGATCTGATGGTTTCTCTACTCAGTGACTGTGTGTGTGTGTGATTGTCTTTTCATTGTACCTTGCTGCAGTGTGTTCAGTGAGGGGCACCCAGCCATTAAGGAGGAAGACCCTCTGGCTAAGTGGGTCTCAGACCCTGCCAACGTGGCCTGGATGGAGAGTAAGTTCCTGCTGTGATCACTCACTGGAGCTCAGGGGAGAAGTAGAGACCTGCACAGCTGAGCTGAGGCCTTGGTCAAACGTAGAGTACTGGCTAATCCCAGCAGCACACCAGCACCCTGACTCAATCCCAGCAGCACACCAGCACCCTGACTCAATCCCACCAGCACACCAGCAATCTGACTCAATCCCACCAGCAATCTGACTCAATCTAAGCCCTCAGTGGGGCGTGTCTGAGCCCTCAGTGGGGCGTGTCTGAGCCCTCAGTGGGGCGTGTCTGAGCCCTCAGGGGGTCGTGTGTGAGCCCTCAGTGGGGCGTGTGTGAGCCCTCAGTGGGGCGTGTGTGAACCCTCAGTGGGGCGTGTGTGAGCCCTCAGTGGGGCGTGTGTGAGCCCTCAGTGGGGCGTGTGTGAGCCCTCAGTGGGGCGTGTGTGCCCTTAGTGGGGCGTGTGTGAGCCCTTAGTGGGGCGTGTGTGAGCCCTTAGTGGGGCGTGTGTGAACCCTCAGTGGGGCGTGTCTGAGCCCTCAGTGGGGCGTGGCTAAGCCCTCAGTGGGGCTTGGCTAAGCCCTCAGTGGGGCGTGTCTGAGCCCTCATCATGCTTCTGACCTGCTATTCCTAGTTTTTTTTTAAATTCCCAGACTCACTTCCTTCCTGTACTGCAGAGGAAGTGGTACTCACACAGAGCTTCTCTTCAGAACAGATTCATCCGCTCCTGTCTGAATTATTCACACACACACACACACATTGAAATGTGATGTTTTAGGGTGTGTGTGACTGTATTTCAGGTCCAGATGAAGTTATTTATGATGATGTTCCTAGAGAAGACACGGACTCCACTCCAGGTCAGTGTCGCCTAGTTCAGTCTCTCTCTCTCTGTCTCTCTCTCTCTTTCTCTCCCTCTCTCTCTCATGTCACTTCTGCTTTCTCTGTGTGTGTATTCTATGTGTGTGTGTGTGTTTGGGGGGTGTTTGGTGTGTGTGTGTGTGTGTGTGTGTGGGGGGTGTTTGGTGTGTGTGTGTGTGTGTGCTTGGGGGGTGTTTGGTGTGTGTGTGTGTGTGTGTGTTTGGGGGATGTTTGGTGTGTGTGTGTGTGTTGGGGGGTGTTTGGTGTGTGTGTGTGTTTGGGGGGTGTTTGGTATGTGTGTGTGTGTGTTTGGGGGGTGTTTGGTGTGTGTGTGTGTGTGTGTGTGTGTGTGTGTTTGGGAGGTGTTTGGTATGTGTGTGTGTGTGTGTGTTTGGGGGTTTGGTGTGTGTGTGTGTGTGTGTGTTTGGGGGGTGTTTGGTGTGTGTGTGTGTGTGTGCTTCCTGCAGATCTAGATGAGATGCTCTATGATGACGTGGAGCGTGGTGAGGGGAGCAGCTCTCTGGATAACGGCTGGAGCTCCAGTGAGTTCGAGAGTTACGACGAGACCAGTGACCATGACAACGGCCCCTCCCACAACGGCCTTCCGAGCGCCTTTGTGCGCTCGGCGAGCAGGAAGACGCACGTGCGTACGCCCCTCCCTCACCGCACGGCACAACTCGCACACAACAAGCCTCACCAGCCCATAGTGACAGAACCTCACTGTGTTCAGGGAGTCTAGTGCAAGCAGACAGGCCCCTCCCACACTCATCCTGCTCCGCCCCTCCCACACTCATCCTGCTCCGCCCCTCCCACGCTCATCCTGCTCCGCCCCTCCCACGCTCATCCTGCTCCGCCCCTCCCACGCTCATCCTGCTCCGCCCCCATACTCATCCTGGAATTGACATAGGAGCAGTTATGGAGTAACATGGTGAACTGACCCCAGATCAGCGTCTGTGCTGCAGGATGATGACGTGGAGTAACATGGAGCTGGTGAACTGACCCCAGATCAGCGTCTGTGCTGCAGTTACAGTTTTTAACTGTACTTTGGATCATGCTCAGGGATTCTGTGTGCGTCTTTGTGTTGCTGTGTTTGTACTGCGCACACAGGTTGTGTGTGAGTCAGGGAGGTAGTGTGTGTGAAAGAGAGAGATGGAGAGAGGGAGAGATGGAGAGAGGGAGAGATGGAGAGAGGGAGAGAGAGAGAAACGAGGGTGCAAAATGGATATTAATTAGTCAACGACAGAAGGAGTCAGAATGGACACAACCACATGAAGAAACTGTGTGTGTGTCTGTGCGTGCATGTATATGTGTGTGTGTGTATGTATGTATATAATACATTTATATATATGTATTATATATGTAGATATATGTGTGTGTGTGTGTGTGTATGTATATAATACATTTATATATATATGTATTATATATATATATATATGTGTGTGTGTGTGTGTGTGTGAGGTAACTGTCACTCCTGTGTGCAGCTGTCTCAGGACCTGCTGCGTGTGAAAGGTCACTATGAGAGGAAGGTGAGGGAGCTAATGGCTAACGCAGTGGGGACAGTAGAACTGCAGCAGCTCAGACACAAACATGAGCAAAAGGTAAACGGAGCAGCCCAGAACTCACCGCCCGTCTGTCTGCCGCCCGCCTGTCTGTCCGCCCGCCCACCGTCTGTTTAATGTCCTAATGGTGGTGGGTCACGTCCCTTCACGTCACACACCTTGACCGTTAACGTGTACTGTCTAGGCAGAATGGCTGTTGTGATGCCGTTGTGATGCCGTTGTGATGCCGTTGTGATGTCGTTGTGATGCCATTGTGATGCCATTGTGATGCTGTATCCGTACTGCTGCCACCTGTACGTGTTCAGGGTGACTCAGGGTGTCGTGATGGTGTCCCAGTCCCCAGAGCTGCTGTTGCAGTCTGTGTTAACTCCCCCTCTCCTGGTTTAATCCCCCCTTTCCTGGGTTAATTCCCCCTTTCCTGGGTTAACTCCCCCTCTCCTGGGTTAACCCCCTCTCCTGGGTTAACTCCCCCTCTCCTGGGTTAAGATGTTCTTCCCCCTTGTCCATACACTGCTGTTCTCCTTTGTTAGACTCTTTCGTCTTACGTACAAGTTTTACGTACATGTTTCAGTCTCCCCCAACAGTGTGTCTCTCCTCTGGTGTGTCTCTCCTCTGGTGTGTCTCTTCCCAGTGTGTATTTATATATTTATAATATAATATTTATATTTATCTGTGGGTATAAAGCGATATGGTGTCGAGCTCTGATGTTCTGATAACAAACTCTGATGCACTAAACATCACTTCATCTATCAGGTCCCTGTGGCCTCAGCCAGGCAGTTTTCATTAACGCGTGTTAATGTGTGACAGGTGCAGAAGCTGGTGAAGGCGGCCAAGCATGGTACCAAGGACGGACTGGTCAGAACCAGAGCCGCTGTGGAGAAGGGCAGGTCCTTCATACGCAGCAAGTCCTTCAGCCAGGGTAGGAGCACCACACACACCCTCACTGCACACACCACCTCAACACACACACACACACCCTCACCACATCAACACACACACCATCACTGCACACACACACCACCTCAACACACACACACACCCTCACCACACACACACACACCCCACCTCACACACACACACACACGCACCCTCACCACACACACACACCACCTCAACACACACACACACACACCACCACAACACACACACACACCCCACCTCAACACACACACCACACACACACACACACCTCACCACACACACACACACACCCCACCACACACACACACACACACACACACACACACACCATCATCACACACTTTGAAAGTACAGACTTGGATGAGAAGCAAAGTTGTGTGGTGCTGATACAAGCAGTACCTGATGGGGGGGGGGGGACCTGCTGTCTGCAGCGTGGGGGGGGGGACCTGCTGTCTGCAGCGTGGGGGGGGACCTGCTATCTGCAGCGTGGGGGGGGGGACCTGCTATCTGCAGCGTGGGGGGGGGGACCTGCTGTCTGCAGTGTGGGGGGACCTGCTGTCTGCAGCGTGGGGGGACCTGCTGTCTGCAGCGTGGGGGGGGGGGGGGGGACCTGCTGTCTGCAGTGTGGGGGGGACCTGCTATCTGCAGCGTGGGGGGGGGGACCTGCTATCTGCAGCGTGGGGGGGGGGGACCTGCTGTCTGCAGCGTGGGGGGGGGACCTGCTGTCTGCAGCGTGGGGGGGGGGACCTGCTGTCTGTGGCTCTCCTCACCAGGGGGAGTGATGCTCAGCGGGGGATTATTCATGTATCCCTCTGATTGACAGTCATTAGCCAGCAGTGTTGTCCCAGCCACTGTGTCTAACGCCCTCGCTGGGTCTGGACAGGCAGGTTGTGTTCCAAACAGGTCCAAAGTGTGTTTTGTATCTGGGCATCATGACTGTGCTGGTGAGAGCTCACTGAACATTAGTCATCCAGAACCAGAACGCCACTAGGATGACGTCCTTCTGCTAGCTGGATCTGCCCGTGTGCTGCTCACACAGATATTAAACACACACACAACTGCAGCCATGATCTGCACTGGGGCATCTTGTACTGCAGCGAACACTACTACTGAACACTGTTACAGTTGGTACTATATACTATTATATGTGTTACTGAACACTGTTACAGTTGGTACTATATACTATTATAGGTGTTACTGAACACTGTTACAGCTGGTACTATATACTATTATAGGTGTTACTGAACACTGTTACAGTTGGTACTATATACTATTATATGTGTTACTGAACACTGTTACAGCTGGTACTATATACTATTATAGGTGCTACTGAACAGATACAGTTGGTACCATATACTATTATAGGTGTTACTGAACAGATACAGTTGGTACTATATACTATTATAGGTGTTACTGAACACTTACAGTTGGTACCATATACTATTATAGGTGCTACTGAACACTGTTACAGTTGGTACCATATACTATTATAGGTGCTACTGAACACTGTTACAGTTGGTACTATATACTATTATAGGTGCTACTGAACACTGTTACAGTTGGTACCATATACTATTATAGGTGCTACTGAACACTGTTACAGTTGGTACTATATACTATTATAGGTGCTACTGAACACTGTTACAGCTGGTACTGAACACTGTTATATACTATTATAGGTGCTACTGAACACTGTTACAGTTGGTACTATATACTATTATAGGTGCTACTGAACACTGTTACAGTTGGTACCATATACTATTATATGTGCTACTGAACACTGTTACAGCTGGTACTATATACTATTATAGGTGCTACTGAACACTGTTACAGTTGGTACCATATATATTATTATAGGTGCTACTGAACACTGTTACAGTTGGTACCATATACTATTATAGGTGCTACTGAACACTGTTACAGTTGGTACCATATACTATTATAGGTGCTACTGAACACTGTTACAGTTGGTACTATATACTATTATAGGTGCTACTGAACACTGTTACAGTTGGTACCATATACTATTATAGGTGCTACTGAACACTGTTACAGCTGGTACTATATACTATTATATGTGCTACTGAACACTGTTACAGCTGGTACTATATACTATTATAGGTGCTACTGAACACTGTTACAGTTGGTACCATATACTATTATAGGTGTTACTGAACACTGAACACTTACAGTTGGTACCATATACTATTATAGGTGCTACTGAACACTGTTACAGTTGGTACCATATACTATTATAGGTGCTACTGAACACTGTTACAGTTGGTACTATATAGTGCTACTGAACAGATACAGTTGGTACCATATACTATTATAGGTGTTACTGAACACTTACAGTTGGTACTATATACTATTATAGGTGCTACTGAACACTGTTACAGCTGGTACTATATACTATTATAGGTGCTACTGAACACTGTTACAGTTGGTACTATATACTATTATAGGTGCTACTGAACACTGTTACAGTTGGTACCATATACTATTATAGGTGCTACTGAACACTGTTACAGCTGGTACTATATACTATTATAGGTGCTACTGAACACTGTTACAGTTGGTACTATATACTATTATAGGTGCTACTGAACACTGTTACAGTTGGTACCATATACTATTATAGGTGTACTACTGAACACTGTACTATTACATTATGGTACTATATACTATTATAGGTGCTACTGAACACTGTTACAGTTGGTACCATATACTATTATAGGTGCTACTGAACACTGTTACAGTTGGTACTATATACTATTATATGTGTTACTGAACACTGTTACAGCTGGTACTATATACTATTATAGGTGTTACTGAACACTGTTACAGTTGGTACTATATACTATTATAGGTGCTACTGAACACTGTTACAGTTGGTACTATATACTATTATAGGTGCTACTGAACATATACTATTATAGGTGCTACTGAACACTGTTACAGCTGGTACTATATACTATTATAGGTGCTACTGAACACTGTTACAGTTGGTACTATATACTATTATAGGTGCTACTGAACACTGTTACAGTTGGTACTATATACTATTATAGGTGCTACTGAACACTGTTACAGTTGGTACTATATACTATTATAGGTGCTACTGAACACTGTTACAGTTGGTACCATATACTATTATAGGTGCTACTGAACACTGTTACAGTTGGTACTATATACTATTATAGGTGCTACTGAACACTGTTACAGTTGGTACTATATACTATTATAGGTGCTACTGAACACTGTTACAGTTGGTACTATATACTATTATAGGTGCTACTGAACACTGTTACAGTTGGTACCATATACTATTATAGGTGCTACTGAACACTGTTACAGTTGGTACCATATACTATTATAGGTGCTACTGAACACTGTTACAGCTGGTACCATATACTATTATAGGTGCTACTGAACACTGTTACAGTTGGTACCTATATACTATTATTATAGGTGCTACTGAACACTGTTACAGTTGGTACTATATACTATTATATGTGCTACTGAACACTGTTACTGAACATACTATTATAGGTGCTACTGAACACTGTTACCATATACTATTATAGGTGCTACTGAACACTGTTACAGTTGGTACCATATACTATTATAGGTGCTACTGAACACTGTTACAGTTGGTACTATATACTATTATAGGTGCTACTGAACACTGTTACAGCTGGTACTATATACTATTATATGTGCTACTGAACACTGTTACAGTTGGTACCATATACTATTATAGGTGCTACTGAACACTGTTACAGCTGGTACTATATACTATTATATGTGCTACTGAACACTGTTACAGTTGGTACTATATACTATTATAGGTGCTACTGATAGGTGCTACTGAACACTGTTACAGTTGGTACCATATACTATTATATGTGTTACTGAACACTGTTACAGCTGATACTATATACTATTTATACTGAACACTGTGCTACTGAACACTTACAGTTGGTACTATATACTATTATAGGTGCTACTGAACACTGTTACAGTTGGTACCATATACTATTATAGGTGCTACTGAACACTGTTACAGTTGGTACTATATACTATTATATGTGCTACTGAACACTGTTACAGTTGGTACCATATACTATTATAGGTGCTACTGAACACTGTTACAGCTGGTACTATATACTATTATATGTGCTACTGAACACTTACAGTTGGTACTATATACTATTATAGGTGCTACTGAACACTGTTACAGTTGGTACTATATACTATTGTAGGTGCTACTGAACACTGTTACAGTTGGTACTATATGCTATTATAGGTGCTACTGAACACTATTACAGTTGGTACTATATACTATTGTAGGTGCTACTGAACACTTACAGTTGGTACTATATACTATTGTAGGTGCTACTGAACACTATTACAGTTGGTACTATATACTATTATAGATGTTACTGAACACAATTACAGTTGGTACTATATACTATTGTAGGTGCTACTGAACACTATTACAGTTGGTACTATATACTATTGTAGGTGCTACTGAACACTATTACAGTTGGTACTATATACTATTGTAGGTGCTACTGAACACAATTACAGTTGGTACTATATACTATTATAGATGTTACTGAACACTGTTACAGTTGGTACTAAATATTGTTACATTTGTTACCGAATACTGTTACAGCTGTGACTGAATACAGTGACAGTTATTGAACACTGCTGCATATGTTCCTTAGGGCTATAAGTGTTGGTGGTGTGTTAGATGAGGGTTGGAGCTGCACCAACACGGGCAGAGCTGCTTCAGTCATGCTTTAATCTAATGTCTGGGCTCTGTGTGGCAGAGAGGAAGACATCCTGTTTTGAGGAAGAGGAGTCTGACGTCTTCATCGAGGTGGACTGTTTTAATGTGGAGCCTGTGCTAAGTCCTGCTCCTGAGGGCCTCTCTCAGCAGCAGGTACACACACACACACACACACACACACGTGCCATGCGACCTGTGAATATATACTACAGATCTCAGGTCAGCTCTTGGCTGATCACTTCAGATGAACCAAATCTCGAGTGTTGTGGATGTGTCTGTACCAACAGGTGGTCAGGAGATGCATTCTTGAATCAATACTGGAGAGTGAGAAGAATTATTTAGATGCACTGAGGCGAATACTAGAGGTATGTTTTCATGGTGTGATTTCCCATTCAACCCTTCAAATGGAGGATCAGGACCAGTCTGAACCACTCCAAACCAGTGTCCATAAAAAATATACACTTCTGTTGGTTGAGTTTCTGTGACCTGCTGGGGTCCTGCTGGTTGAGTTCTGCTGGTTAGGTTCTGCAGATTAAGTTCTGCTGGGGTTCTGCTGGGTTCTGCAGGTTAAGTTCTGCTGGTTAAGTTCTGCTGGGTTCTGCAGGTTAAGTTCTGCTGGGTTCTGCAGGTTAAGTTCTGCAGGTTAAGTTCTGCAGGTTAAGTTCTGCTGGGGTTCTGCAGGTTAAGTTCTGCTGGGTTCTGCTGTGTCTCTTGCAGCAGTACGAGAAGCCCCTACTGCAGATTGAGCCGCAGCTTCTGAGCAGGAGGAAGTGCAAGGTGGCGTTCCACCGCGTGCGAGACATTCTGCAGTGCCACGCCCTCTTCCAGATCGCCCTGGCCAGCCGCGTGGCCGAGTGGGACCAGCTGCAGACCATCGGGGACGTGTTTGTCGCATCGGTGAGTCATGATGCACCCACACACACACACACCACACACACACACACACACACACACACACACACACACACACACACACACACACACACACACACACACACACACACACACACACACACACACACACACACACACACACACACACACACACACACACACACACACACACACACACACACACACACACACACACACACACACACACACACACACATATACACATACACACACACACACACACACACACACACACACACACACACACACACACACACACACACACACACACACACACACACACACACACACACACACACACACACACACACACACACACACACACACACACACACACACACACACACACACACACACACACACACACACACACACACACACACACACACACACACACACACACACACACACACACACACACACACACACACACACACACACACACACACACACACACACACACACACACACACACACACACACACACACATATACACACACACACACACACACATATACACACACACACACACACACACACACACACACACACACACACACACACACACACACACACACACACACACACACACACACACACACACACACACACACACACACACACACACACACACACACACACACACACACACACACACACACACACACACACACACACACACACACACACACACACACACACACACACACACACACACACACACACACACACACACACACACACACACACACACACACACACACACACACACACACACACACACACACACACACACACACACACACACACACACACACACACACACACACACACACACACACACACACACACACACACACACACACACACACACACACACACACACACACACACACACACACACACACACACACACACACACACACACACACACACACACACACTCACACACACACACACACACACACACACACACACACACACACACACTCACACACACACACACACACACACACACACACACACACACACACACACACACACACACACACACACACACACACACACACACACACACACACACACACACACACACACACACACACACACACACACACACACACACACACACACCTGTGCTCGAAATCTTTTTTCCTTGAGATGGAATGCTACTCTGAATATTAGCATATAACCAAATTGTGACCAAACATGTAATTAGCACTGACAGGTTCTACTGCTGGCGTCGTGCTCCAGCCATCACAGGCACACGGCAGGATCTGTGCATACATTTTCCACAACGCTTACTGAAAAAATCAGATATTTTCTGGACCTGGAACCAGTTCAGAGTGAGCGGCGTGACAGGTCATCATATTTATAAGGATATTCATATCCCTGTTTGTTTGTGGTTCTACTAGAATATATGTACATGCAGGGTATCAAACACACATTTCCGTTGATCCTCTGACTCTGTTAAAGCTCCTGGATCTTTAGGATTCCCTCCCGTAGAGTCCAGTGTGCTCCGATTGGTCAGTGCGTCCACTGTTCTGATTGGTTCAGCTACCAGCAGGGCTCATGAGCAGGACTATGTTGTGAGATTGCATCATCTCACGTCAGGCTTTGGTATAGTCTGTGCAGGAGAGACCTGGTCTGTAGGAGCCACTAACATTCCATCCACATACAACCATAAAACACGTTAAAACGACATAATAAAGAGACAGAAAGCTGAAGCAGGAGATCTGTGTCTACTCTGATGTATCTATTGCAGTTTTTATATTTTATAGCAAAGGAATGAGGACAAGGCCTGCTCAGCTAAAGCTGGCTTCCTAGGGTTCCTCAAGGTCAGAGACACACACACACACACACACACACACACTCAGACAAGGCCTGCTCAGCTAAAGCTGGCTTCCTAGGGTTCCTCAAGGTCAGAGACACACACACACACACACACACACACACACACACACACACACACACACACACACACACACACACACACACACACACACACACACACACACACACACTCAGACAAGGCCTGCTCAGCTAAAGCTGGCTTCCTAGGGTTCCTCAAGGTCAGAGACACACACACACACACACACACACACACACTCAGACAAGGCCTGCTCAGCTAAAGCTGGCTTCCTAGGGTTCCTCAAGGTCAGAGACACACACACACACACACACACACACACACACTCAGACAAGGCCTGCTCAGCTAAAGCTGGCTTCCTAGGGTTCCTCAAGGTCAGACACACACACACACACACACACACACACACACACTCAGACAAGGCCTGCTCAGCTAAAGCTGGCTTCCTAGGGTTCCTCAAGGTCAGACACACACACACACACACACACACACACACTCAGACAAGGCCTGCTCAGCTAAAGCTGGCTTCCTAGGGTTCCTCAAGGTCAGAGA
>JAGXOD010000526.1:0-20688 GCA_020368025.1 Brachyhypopomus occidentalis
AAATATAATTTCCAGAACACTACCCATCTAAGAAACATTTTGTCAGGGCTCCAGACTGCAACCACGAGAATTTTTTGTAATTGGAAAAAATATCCACCATTTTCTTTTGAGTTTGTATGTTAAAAGTTAAATGATAGGCTGTAGCTTCCACTCACATGGACGTCTCTGCCTACCAAAAATGCGGGAAATCGATCACTAGCGTGACTCGCCGATCTGAAACTTTAGCACTAAGCGTTAGCTTGTTGAAAATGGCAAAGCGAAAAATATCGGATTTTTTCACACAATCTACATCTCTGTCGGACCATAAGAGTCCACACTTCTTTATAATTGTACATAGTTTTAAGTTAATTTTAATGGGATCAAAAGTCACTAATATGCATACTAGGAAACTGCGGTAAAGTTGTATGTACAGTATGAGCAAAAGTGCGAGTGTAAAGATTTGCTAGCTAGTGAACTATCAGCAGTTAGTTTGAAGAAGTCACATTGTAAATGCAAAGATAAAATACCCCTTATCAGCATCCTGTGTCAACAGACCCTTTTACTGTTTTCCAACTTCCATCTACGCCCTTAAAACATGCTTGTCAGCATTTACCATCTATATGACACTCTTAACACTAAGCAGTTTGATTAATAATGTAATAGTAAATTATAATGCATGATGCCAAGCAGTTGATTACTAATGAAATGCTAGCAAAATATAAAGTATTAAAATATGATTCCCAACAATACCCTCTTTTGATCTCTATTAAAAGAGATCACCATCCACATGTAATAACAATACTCAAAAATACACCAACTGATGTTGACGCCGACATGAGGCTTTTGTATTTGCCAAATTGCTAGTATATAACTTTGTTGAAATAAAAATTTTCTTAAACATAAGTATATTTTCCCTCGTAGGAGGCAGGGTAGACTTTTCCCTGACGTGCCTCTGCTCCCAGGGATTATTCTGCCCTGTTGTTTGGGAGCTCCTTCCTCTCTGCGCTCTCGATGGGTGCCTCTGATGCTCTGCACTGGCTGAGGTGGAACCACGTGTCTCCTTTACCCTTCAGTCGGACGGCGTGTGATGTTCTCTCGGTGACCTTAAACGGACCGGTCCACCTGGGCTCTGACCACTTCCTTTTGATGACCTTCAAGCGGACCCACTCTGTGACAGGCAGGTCCGGTCGTGGCGTTGATTCTGACTCTTCTCCTTGTACCTGGACAGAAAAAGCTTCACAAATGGCTTTTAGTTCTTTGAAATACTCCTTATGTGATCGGACCGCTGGTGTTTCCAGTAGTCAATTTGAATCTCTCCTCCTGGTTCTTTAGGATCAGGAAACTTCCCTGGTCCCGGCTTCAAAGTCGGGCCACTGTTATGCACATTGCATATTTCACACCTTTTTGTCCAATCTCCTATCATGTCACTGAGGTATGGGTGCCACCAATGTTTTAAATTTTCCCTCATCTGCTTCCTGCCAACATGCGCTACCCCGTGTGCTTCTGTAAGTACTGCCTTAATTAATTTCCCTGGTAATATGGGTCTCCCGTTTGGTCCTTCCCAAACTTCCTCACCTTTAACTCCTCCTTTCTCTAACCACGCTGTTCTCTCTTCTGGGCTAGATTTCTCTTGTAGCTCTAATAGCTCTCTGCCTGTGGGTAAAGAAGGCTACTCCTCTTCTTCCCTACACACCATCTGAAGTCCGATGGTTTTGTAGCCTGCTGCCTTCTTTGCTGCTGCATCTGCAGCTTCATTCCCTCTTTCAATCAGACTGTCACCCTTTTGATGTCCCTTACATTTGATGATTGCTACTCTAGTTGGTAAGAGAAGTGCTTCCGCTAGCTCTTTGATGTCCTCCTGATGTTTGATGGGTTTTCCCCTGGTGTTGTGTATCCTGCTCGTTCCCATTGTCCTAACTCTACGTGTGCCACTCCCACTACGTAAGCTGAGTCAGTGAAAATATTTATGTAACGGTTTTGTCCCAACCTCAGAGCTGCTATGACTGCTCGTAGCTCTGCTCATTCACAAAAGGCAATAAATGCTCATTTAGATTCCTGTTTTAATATGAACATGGAATGTTTATTCATGCATTCAAAAGCACTATATAAATAAAATAAAAGGTATCTGACAATGAATGCTGCAGCGTTCAAATAATCAAACTTTTCTTTGATCAGTCATATTTACAACGGTTTTGAAGACTGATCCTTTAATCCAGACCTGCTCAGTATGCAATCTAAGAAAGTCATTTTAGCACAGCAGAAGATAGTCCTAATTTTTTTTTATAAAAGACTAAATTTAAGCAATTTGTAGTAAATTGTTAAAAAGTAAAACAGAGTAATATTTAGTAATATGTGAACATGAATTTTTTTTTTCTTATTGGCAGATTTCTAGGAAACATGAACAAGTTTTCACCTGCTTTCAGAAAATGTCTGACACAATGAACAGCAGGACAGTGCCTCAGAAAACATGCCTTTTAGTTTAATAAAACAATTTCGGATAGAGAACTTTACTGCACAAGAGCACAACCAACTACGTTTCCAAGTCAATCGTCTAACATTGTACTCCACTACATTATACAAAATGTTCTTTGTTTTTATGCACACAAAGCAAATTACAGGAAAAAATTAAAGAGTGTTAAGCATGTATACAAATTAGTGTTTGGCACCTATGATAATTTAAATATTCATCAGTATCAGATTAATTAGAGACATTTCACTAAAGACGTGGCACTTTTCACCTAAAATGAGAAATTTGTCAGAGTTGTGGCTGAAATGTGCAACTCACAAACAGTAAGCGCTGGGATGCTTTACGGCTTGTCAAAGAAAATGGCTTTGCCTCCAGGCAAGGACTCTTGTATAGGTTGTGACGGGCAGAGAGTGCAAACTAAAAGGAATTGATCACGCCAAGTCTCAGAGAAAAAGAGGGGTTTAATGAATAAACTGCGCAAACCAAAGACCCGTGCACCGTTCCAAATTAAGGAAACGATAACCAGCAGTCAACTTGTACAAAGACAAGACATATATAGACAAACAAACGATCGTCAGGTGAGGGGGTTGATAGGCCCCGCCCACCTGAGGGACGCACACAACGCAACAACAGGACAACTGCCGCTGTGATGGTGTCGGGTTTTAAATAGAAAATCATGATGGCTGTCGGTCACATTGGTTTACAATGTGACTTCTTCAAACTAACTGCTGATAGTTCACTAGCTAGCAAATCTTTACACTCGCACTTTTGCTCATACTGTACATACAACTTTACCGCAGTTTCCTAGTATGCATATTAGTGACTTTTGATCCCATTAAAATTAACTTAAAACTATGTACAATTATAAAGAAGTGTGGACTCTTATGGTCCGACAGAGATGTAGATTGTGTGAAAAAATCCGATATTTTTCGCTTTGCCATTTTCAACAAGCTAACGCTTAGTGCTAAAGTTTCAGATCGGCGAGTCACGCTAGTGATCGATTTCCGCATTTTTGGTAGGCAGAGACGTCCATGTGAGTGGAAGCTACAGCCTATCATTTAACTTTTAACATACAAACTCAAAAGAAAATGGTGGATATTTTTTCCAATTACAAAAAAATTCTCGTGGTTGCAGTCTGGAGCCCTGACAAAATGTTTCTTAGATGGGTAGTGTTCTGGAAATTATATTTTACTAGCATTATTCTACTAGCAAATACTGGTAATCAACTGCTTTGCATTAAAAAGTCTTATTAGTAATCAACTGCCTTGCATTAAAAGATTCTACAGAACACAAAAGGATTTCAATACATATTACATACTCTTATGTTTCATTTCTAGTTGTGAAGGTCACTTTCGGTGCACTGTCTGCGATCTCTCAGTCAGTGACGCCTGGATTCAGTTAGGTTTTGTGAGATAAACCTGTAGCAGAGACACAGGATGTTCTGTTCTAGAAGATAAGGTAGTTACTTGCAAAATATGGACTAAGGTCTTTACTTGCAACATGTACAGGATAGGACAAACTTAGAAGATTGGCAAAACAATCTGTAGACTCCCATTCAGAACAATATGATATTCAGTTCACTCCCTTATCTGTGTATCTACTCCTCAGAACCTCTCTCTCTCTCTTTCTCCACTACCCCTAGACCCAGTACTTCCTCTTCTGATAAGAACACCATTCATACATGTTCTATTGTTCTTACCCAATAGTGTTGACACATCTTCTTTAGTATTTAACTACATGTATTATTATTAAACTTTGGAACTCTTTCCAGACACTCGTGTGTTGTGAATCTGTTCTCCTGGCGCCTCTGGAACTCTGAGGGCTGTACAAATGTATAATCCTGATTATGAACCCTGATGGGTTTTTGATCTACGTCTAGAGACGATTTCAGAAACCTTGTTTAACACTTTAGTGCAGACTGGAATGAAGCAGGAAGTTCACAAGGGTACTGAAAACGGAGGAGCTGTAGGAGGAGCTTCACTCTCCATCTCCCATGTACCTGCCACACCCCATAATGACAAGTACCCTCTTCACAGTTTTGGCCAGCAAGTTAATCCTAACCTCCATTCATGCTTCACATTGTAACTTTACTGTTATTGACATTTGATCTGCCTTTTTCTCAGTGCCAGTCCATCCTGATAGTCGTCAGATTTTTTTTCACCAATTCACTTGGAACCCCTCAAGGGTTCAGTGACTCCCCTGTAGTGTTCACCGCCATCGTGAGGAACACCTTGGCTGCATGGACACCTCCTCCTGACTGTGCTGTTATCAGCTATGCAGACACATTTTGCTCTCAGCCACTGATGCCTCTGCCTGCAAACAAGGTTCTGTGCCTCTGTTAAACCACCTCACTCAGTGTGTATTCAAGGTATCTCCTATCTGGGGGTGGTTAACTACTGTCACCATTGGATACTGGACTGTTCAGATTATGACTAAATTGTGCAACAATGCTGCTCTAAACATCATCCTGAGCAGATCTCCTGCACTGATGCCTTCAGATCCCACAAAGGGGCCTTGGGAAGTTGAGAAGCTGAGTGCTGTTAACCAGTTGGTTGCAGTTCCCAGCTTGAGAGAATCTGCATTGCTGCTGATCTGCTCCAATCTGAGCCAGGTGTCTCAGGTTCTGAGGGACGTAGGGACATTGGCATCCCCAAGACATTGGCATCAGCGCGTCCGCCTCAGAATCAAGAAATGATCGCCGCAGTCCGTTTTCAAATCGGACCATTTTCTGATTTTTTTTTTATCCTTCCATTTCTCCCCACTGCCAAGAGCAGTGAAAACATGTTTTAGTTTTAATGTAGTAACCATGCGGTACCTGAATTTAGCAAACTATAATGAGGGAGTTGGGGAATATTACACTGGAAACACATAGCCTAAATACATGAATACAAATAAATAAAATTTTATTTCAAGAGGGGAATCAAAAGAAAGTAGAAAGAGTTTCTTATAGACAGTTTGCATTGGTGGCTGACTAACTAACTGACTCTCTGGTGGAAATTATTTTCGTTTTTTTTAGATAAACATTTAAAAATGATCAATAACTAGTTTTTAAATAAGTACAAGTGTGCTACAAATGCACAACATGAAATAAAATATAAGTATAAAATATAGATGGGCAAATTATATTACTGTATTACAAGTGTGCTATACATCAATGCATAATACATATCATATAGCTGGGCAAACGGGATTTCGGACACGTTCCAGCGGACACGACGCGGAGAAAGTTTAATTGCTGAGCCAACAAAATTTTTTACAAGCTATGGACAGACCTCATTCAAAGGGCAAGACTTTTTTCATGATTATGTTAAAAATACTAAATGAAATTAGTTCAGTAAAAATATTTTCATAGACAGCTAGCTATACCTTAATGTACGCGAATTGATATACATTCATGCAATGTTTTAAATTACATACAGTTGCATTCACCGCGATTTCACGTCGGTACGTTGTATAAAGTGTGTTTTTGCTACTTCGCTATCAAGAAGAAGTTGAACTTTTCAAACTTCATCAAATCGCCTCCTAACTCACAAGCGTATTATGCCTTAAGTTCTCACCCCATCTAGTAGATGTTTGAAGGAATCAACATTGCGATTAGATCCATTCACCATTTCTTGCGCAATGCAGCCATCTAGTGGACATTTGACGGAATGAACATTGTGATTAAATCCATTCACCACAGAGTCATTTTACGTTACAGAGCAAGATAATCTATAGTCAACTGACAAAAAGACGGAAAACTATAATTTAAAATAGGGTGAATGCTCTTGTCTAATTGCTTGTTTTGACATTGTATTAAAATTATGTGTCAGTGTGCACAGAGGAAGAAGTGGACGAAGATCCTGACTGCTGAAGGGCGGAGAAGCGGTTGAGGGTGCTGGTGGTGGGTCGGCCAGATTCTTCAAAGAGGAGAGAGCCAGATGAGAACCAAGGCAAGTCACCTATTACAGGGCTTTCTTACTGATGACTGTAATGTTTGGCAATGATCAACATGTAATTGCCAAGCAGGTGCTGGTGCTTACCCTTACCCTGTTCTCCACTGGGCTTGACTGCAGACCCACCACTGCTGCCTTTGCCCCAGCTGCCTCAATCCCTTCTGGGGCAAACAGCTGGTTGTTGAAGTCCAAGGCACCGGGCTATGGAACGAGAGCAGCAAATTATGCACGGAAAATGTTCATTTGGACAAAATACCCCTTAAAATGGTGTCTTTCAACTCAGTCCCTTGGGACCCACCAATCACATGTACAAAGTGATGTGGTAATATCCTGCTGTCAACTCAGATAATAACACCAAGGGAAGGGTAGCACTATCTTTTAGGATGAAGGATCTGTAATCCAGTACAGTCAGTGGAAACTGACAAATCCTCTATCTTCCCATACCTTGGTGATCTTGCTGAGGCGACTGGTGTTGATGGGTCGCGTCTTGCAGAGTATCTGCACATTTTTGACCTACAAATTTAATGACTTTTATGACCTCTAAGAATAAAAATTAAGACCATTACCATGGCAAAAACATGAATTCTCCAACTTTTGCAAGCTGGGACCCTACAAAACCTTCAGGTAGTCCATGTTAATGTGAGACCTGCTTTGCCTTGCAAAGATCCTCAATTAAACATGAATTCTCCAACTTTTGCAAGCTGGGACCCTACAAAACCTTCAGGTAGTCCATGTTAATGTGAATGTCAATGATAAGTTTACATATTGATATTCTGGACACTTTTCTTTTCCCATCAATTGAAAGGATGTTTGGGGATGATGAAATAATTTTTCAAGATGATAATGTATCTTGCCATAGAGCAAAACTGTGAAAACATTCCTTGAAAAAAAAAAGACACATAAGGTCAATGTCATGGCCTGCAAATAGTCCGGATCTCAATACAATTGAAAATCTTTGGTGGAAGTTTAAGGAAATGGTCCATGACAAGGCTCCAATCTGCAAAGCTGATCTGGCAACAGCAATCAGAGAAAGTTGGAGCCAGATTGATGAAGAGTACTGTTTGTCACTCATTAAGTCCATGCCTCAGAGACTGCAAGCTGTTATAAAAGCCAGAGGTGCAACAAAATACTAGTGATGTGTTGGAGTGTTCTTTTTTGTTTGTTTGTTTTTCCTGAGAATTGAGTGATTCCATAATTTTTCCCTCTGCTTGGACTAAAAAAGTAACCATTACTGACTACCACATTTTTCTTCTTGATTTCTTTTAGTGTTTCTCAAAGCCAAAAAGTGACTTTAGTTTTGTTATGTCTGTGATCTGTTTTTTTCCTACAAAATTAAACAACTGAATGAACATCCTCCGAGGCCGGTGATTCCATCATTTTTGCCAGGGGTTGTAATAGAACTAGAGTGAACAGCGCAACCACGTGTATGTGGACGTTTTAATAGTAGAACAGTCACGGGTTCAAAATACTACGGTTTTAATTGGTATTTGAAATGAAACTGTGTGGTTGATTTACCTGTGTTAAACTAGTCCAACCATGCTTCTTTTTATACTATGTGGTTAGACTGGGACTTGCGCTGTAGAAATAGAATGAAAATGTCTTTTCGGAAATTAATACGTTTTTCACTCAGATGAAATTTAATGCCACTCTTCAAAAATGACTGAAATTGAATACATTTAAAGACCTTAAAAACTTTTCTTTTATTTAAGCCTTGTTAAGGCCCCGCCGGGACCCTGGTCTTGGTAGTGATGGGCACCGTATTCCAGGCCTCATCCTAAGGTTGGGTGATGCGGCCCCCAGAGGGGTGGGCCCGTTCACGTCTGCCACGCCCCTGCCTGGAGTCCTTCTTAGACAGGAGCTGAGTGGCCCTCTGGTGGCCTCCCTGCCATGCCACCGTGACAATGAACTCAGATGATGTCATCCTGAGATGAGTACATTTTTATCTGTATATTTCAAAGAAGAGACCAAAAAATCTGATTAGTATTTTTGTACATGTATGAAAATTATACGCTACAGACATTATGGTTATGGTTGTTGATCTTGTTGTTACAAGTACCTGCCCTTCATGATGATGTCTTTAATGCTAGATCGCTCCTTTGGAGGCACACATTTGTCCACCATTTTGATGATGTCTTTATGGCTGGCCAAAAATGTAATGCAGCTACGAGCATAGAACCTGAGGAGACACATTTAAAATTACTCTCATGACTGATCAATTTGCTGATGGACACATTGCTGACTCCAGGGCCATAGAGAGGCAGTGAGTTGCCTACCTCACTTCCTGAGCAGCGTCCAGGGCCAGTCGGCTGATAGCGGTCAGGAAGCACTCCGTGAGGTCCTTCTTGCCCGTGAGCATGCGGGAAGCCCCCAACAGCAGAGCGAGCCTCTCCAGATGCAGCGCTGTTGTTTTTCTCACAGCGCTGTTTCTGTGGCTGGAGGGTTAAAGAGAAACACAGTGAGAAATACGTCTGGAAAATTTATTTTGATGATTGTGTTGGTGAGGGGATTCTACCCGAGTCCTCCGGCCAGCAGAGCATGAATGACCCTCCTGGGTGAGCAGCTCTGCACCATGGCACCTAGCGCCAGGTCCACATCCTCCCTGATGAAGAGGCTGCTTTCACCCGCCTTGTGCAGCAGCACGCGTGCGGCTGCCTCCGCCTCGGGGTCCATGGCCCTGCGCAGGTGGGCGAACATGTGTGCCAGGGTGGTCATGGCGACACGCGAAACCATGGATCGCAGGTTTTTCACCTGAGACAGTGGACAAAGAGGAGAGAGAGAGATAAAGAAAGGCAACAGTGAGTTTCAAGTTCAAGGTCAGGCCTCCACACATCTCTTATGACGGTCCAGGAATCCAGACTCTTCTTGAGGATTTGCCTGGTTAAACACACCGAACTGACTCATGCAAAAGCCGGCAGGATTATTTGGTGTGTCAGAGCAGGTAAATCACCCATTTGTACTGCACCCTTCTACCACTATGTGTAAGGAGGGGAAATTCCCCTCTAAAACATTCAGAGTGGACCCTTCCACAGGTTAGAACCATGACTGGTCATAAAACATCATGTCCTGTTGGGACAGCAAAATGTGAAGCTCCTTTTCAAGCCTCTTGGCTTTGATGACAGAAGCTTTTGTCTCTGAGTGGGATCCTCACCTCCTCGACCACGGCCAGGCACAAATCATGGAGCTTGGGCAGAAGGATGTCTGCATGGTTCTGGGCCAGAGAACGCACCAGAGTCAAGCCGTCGATCTTCTTCTCCCTGTTCCCAAACACAGTGTACATACCTGGTGTTATTACGTCAGTAATACTAAACAAGTTCCAGTAATTAAAGCAACACTTAACCAAACAGCAACAGTGTATTCAGTATCAAGATGCCCATCGCTAATGTTTATCTTCATATTTCCAAAGCGTGCTATTTGTGGATTCACAGGCATCCTCAGTTATTTTAGCCCTTTGCTGGCTGCCGGTCTAAAAACACAATGTCTGTTAGCTTGGTGTAATCATTGTCCAGTCTTCACTCTGTCTGCTCAAGATCAGTAACAGCCTACCAGTCCTCATTCTCCAGGAGCTGAAACACCTGACTGAGGGCCAGCTCAGGTCTGGCCAGAGGCTGCTCTCTAACCAGGTTCAGAGACTCTGCCACCTCTCCTTCACCCTGGCTAACTGCTGCAGCCCTAGTGGCGTCCCTTCTCTCAGCCGGCTTGAGGGATCCAGTCGCTGCACCCGGGCTGAACCGAGCCATCTTTGGGCCTGTCTCGCCACCAGCTGGTTTACGGTGGAGTTCTGGCTCCCGACCTGGGTTAACCTGGGTTCCCATGTGAGGCAGCTTGCTATACACAGACTTCACTGAGTCTCTTGCCAAAGAGCCAGTTCTGTTCTTTCTGCTCACTGAATTCATCAACATAGAATTTTCATACCGTTAAATAACTTTCTATTGATAATTTTTGAACATTTTAGAATGTAGTTACAGTTTTTTTGTAAATACAGTGTTTTAATTCATTACAGAAAACATCTATATGTGAGATAAATGGGGAGCTGAGTATGGCGCCTGTTTTGAGCATTGCTGCTCTAAGTGCTTTAAGTCTACGTTTTCCAGGAAAGGAACTCACCTGGCACCTCACAGGCCTTGTCTGTGGACTTGGCCATCTTGAGCAGAATCGCCAGCCTTGGGAGTCTGCTGGGCTTGGTCAACGCCGGTGGAGGCACGGGTGACCGCAAAGCAGAAAGTGCCCGGAGCTCATCGGGCGTGCACGTGTCCACGGGTGAACACGAGTCCATGGGGCTGGGGGTGCGGCGGGAGGCCCCCGCTACTGCCCGAACCCTCACACTTCCTCGGCCGAAGGCTCTGGCGTTCCATGCTGCTATCTGCGCCTCCTCGCAGATGTGGGCCTGCATGGCCTTTACCTCAGCATTGAGGCCTAGGGGAGGTCGTCCAGCTCCTCTCTGGCAGCAGCGCGTGGGCCCTGGATCCTGCGCACTCTCTGGGGCTCATCCAATGGTGCGCCGTGTCTCACAGAGGAAGCATCAGAGTTGGAGGAGCTACTCTCACCTTTCCTCAGGGGCTCCAGTCGGATGTTGTCGTTGCCCCATGTCGGCTGGTTGCGTGGTGTGCCACAGATGCGCTTAATAATGGCCTCCTGCCGTTCTTCTTGCAGGAAACTCCTTTCTGTCAGAGTCCTGCAACGGTCCGCAAGAAACTGCTGCTCCTCACGCTCCATCCTCTCCAGCCGGTAGGAGCAAGGGATTATGGGGTTTGGCTCTGGGCTCTCCCGCATGCAAGCCTGAAGACAAATAATGTAAGGATATGTTATTAAATCACTTGAACAACATACAACATACATTGTATAACAGCACTGCCTTTTGAGTGATTTTTTTTAAATATTAATTTTGAGACGTTACAGGGTAATAACAATACATAATCATACAACAGAATGTGATCAAGTCTCTGCAAGGCTGTAATGTTACAGTTGCTGTCCCACAAAGGCTTCTGAACCCGTTAGCTAAGCTGCTAATGGTACTGGTATTGTCCGAGAACTGCATGTCTGTTCGCGGGACCGTATACAGCTTGGACACTGTAATGATTCCCAACAGACAAGTGTTTAAAGGATCTGTCTGGCTGTCTACAGACTGGGGCCAAGCCCAGCTCCTGAAAAACATCCCACACCATAATCCCCCTCTACCAAACTTTACACTTGGCACAATGCAGTCAGACAATTTCCGTTCTCCTGGCAACCGCTAAATCCAGACTTGTCCATCAGATTGGCAGATGGAGAAGCGTGATTCGTCACTCCAGAGAACACGCCTCCACTGCTCTAGAGTCCAGTGGCGGCGTGCTTTTACACCACTGCATCTGACGCTTTGCATTGCACTTGGTGATGTATGACTTGGATGCAGCTGCTCGACCATGGAAACCCATTCCATGAAGCTCTCTGCGCACTGTTCTTGAGCTAATCTGAAGGCCACATGAAGTTTGGATCTCTGTAGCGATTGACTCTGCTGAAAGTTGGCGCCCTCTTCGCACTATGTGCTTCAGCCTCTACTGATGATGCCGTCAGTTTACTTGGCCTACCACTTCATTTTCTTTTTGCTTTTTTCATTTTATTAGCACTTCATAATACAGCTGACATACACCTTGTACACCCGTGGCCACGGACGTGATTGGAATACTTTCTGATCAGATTCTGATCATTTGGATGGGTGAGCGAATATTTTTGCCAATATAGTGTATAAGCTACAAATGTGATGAATTAGAAAAAATATTGAATGCTAATAACTAAAACTATGCCCTCATTTGGGGAATTAAATTAATCAAACCGAACTATTCTGACAAGAGACAAGAGAAGACAGAATCTGTGACAGAAACTGAGACTCACTTTGACCCCCATCTCTCTAAATCCTGTCAGAGTGAGATCCAGGTGGTGAAGCAGGGCAGACAAAGGCAGAGGCTGACATGAGGTAAGAACGCTAGCCCTGTGTCTCGCAGAGTCCCTCCCCAGTAACCACGCTGATAGATGCATGCTGCATGCTGCTTCCTGTTTACTTTGTCATGGCAACAACACACCAAACACGAAATCATAGAAATCCAAATTAAGGTGGGACAATAGCAGTGTAACATAAGGTGTTTGTACGTGTGCAGATGCCGCAAACAAATATTCAGGACCTACGAGTTAGAGTGAAGAAGTAAGTGTGCGTTTTCTCTCAAACTCTTGTTACGCGTATGTATGAAATTTTTACTTTTGTCTACCTCTAGTACACAGAGCACAGCAGTCTGATTAAAGAAGAGATCGATGGGGTCCAGCATCAGATTTTACACCTGAGATCAGACTTGTCCAACCTCCAAGCAGCCTCGGAAATTCTCAGCTACAAAATAGATACCCAGGAAGCTCAGAGCACAGTGGTAATAAAGTCATCATCTTTCTGTCTGTTATCACTTCCACATGCAAATTTACACAACTGTTTGACAGTATGGTGCCCAACACATCTATTCTCTTTTCGCTAGGAGAAAGAAAAAAAGGAGCTTTCTGATTGGCTGTTGTAGCATCTGTCCAGGGTGTAGTGATGTGTCCAGACCTACAGAGGGAGCTGGAGGCCCTGGAAAAGAAAACAATAGACAGACTTAAACAAGAGCAGGACAATGAGATGTGTGGAGGATGGTGGGGGAGACCCTGCAAGAGGAAGGAATGTGAGCACTCACTATAAAAATGTGTGTGTGTACATGTGTGTAATTATATGCATTGTGATGATGCAGCAATGTAATTCATGCACTCATAAAAGTAAATGTACATAAGTTGCCATTCTGACATCAGAAACTGGTTTCACGTACACTCGTAGCTACGTACATACTGTTTGCAGATATATTGACTACGGACTACGCGCTGGAGTTAGCAGATGAGGGGTTATGGAGATGCGCCTCTGGGGTGGAGGGGTGGAGTTGACATACCCTGGCTCTTGTGGAGGATCGTGGGGAATGCTTCAGCTCACTACGGCTTTACCACAGAATTGGAAGATTGTGGGAAGGGTTTTTAAGAGTTTGGTCAGGGTTTTAGTAGGGAGCCTGTTTAGTGTTTTGTAGGGGGCTGTATGGGATTTGGTAGAGAGGCTGTGTGGGTTTGATAGGAGCTTGTTAAAGGCTTGTTATACGTTTACTAAGTGTTTAGGTTTTGTTAAGGGCTTGGTAAGGGTTTGGACCTGTTTAGTGGAGATTGGGTGTGGGTTTAGTATGGTATGGGCTCGTTGGTTTGATAATTTGAGTTTGAAAATTAAAAATTCAGACAGAGAGAAATAAAAAAGCAGTAGCCTTGAATAAAAATATTGACTAGAACAAGCATTAAATATGTGTGATATGTATGTGGTGTGGTGTGTGTGTGTAGGTGCTAGTGTGATAAGTACCCATTGTGCTGAAACATATCGGACCAGATCTGAGTGCCTCAGTCTGTCTGGAATTTCTCTGTGGTACCACTCTGAAAATCCACGCAGTTACACAGGTACAAACACAAACACACCCAAACACACACACACACACGCAAACATGTACACACACAAACAAACACACACACTGGACTTGAACTTGGTCCAATTACTGAAACTAAGTGTAATGTATGTTGTACATAACTGTGTGTGTGTTTGTGTGTGTGTGAGACAAGGAAGCAAGTTGTTAAGACACATGCATACATTTAAAATGCTTTGATTTAAAGATTTTAATAAAGAATTTTTATACGCCAGTGTCTGTAATGCTGGATGTCAGATGATATCAGGCTGATGAGCAGGTGCAGCACCTTCATTTCACCTGTGCAGGTGAAGGTGCTGAGTGCATCCACACAGGGTGACAGGAGGACAGGCTCTCAGGCTACAGAGCACCCTGGTATGGGAAACACAGTGAAATAAGAATCACAGTGAATTAAGAATGACAATCAGGGTTGGGTTGGAGCAGGATCGAACATGTACAAGATGTAAAAAACATGTATAAGATGTAAATAAACAAAACAAAAAGTCTGATAAAGCAGTCAGTGAGTGTATTTACTATACTAATGCTGTGGCTTTTACCTTGTGCAGTTTACTATACTAATGCTGTGGCTTTTACCTTGTGCAGCCGGGGGAGGTCTCAGAGGGAGGCCGTTTCCCTGCGTTGTGTCTCCAAAGCAGAGGAAGGGCTCCAGAAGTCTGGGACATGACCCTCTGAAGTTTCCTCCCTTGGGTGTTGGGCGACCCATTGTAGCTCAATAGCAAGTATTACTTTTTTTTTATAGATCAGACAATTAAACAAAAACTATGATAAACATTTCTTTTTTTTCTTTACCACATCTACAAAAGGTCGACCATGTTATTATTAATAAAACGAAGTGACGAATTATTCCTGTTCATTCGTCTTGCTGGGGCTGCTCTCCGTCTCTGAGCTATGAGAGGAGTTTGGGGAGTTTGTCTCTCTCCTCCTCTTCCTGGAGCTACTTTGCTCCGTCTGGCTTCTGCAGCTCTGGCCCACGTCAGGAGCATCATTGGAGCTGTGAGCTCTGACCTCATCAGGAGCCCGGACACTGTTTCCATGCCAGGAACTGTGCTGAGCTTGGTCATTCTGCTCTGTCACAGAGAGGTGAGGGATAGGTGTCCTGGAGGTATCACTAGATGATGGCGTATTGTAAATTGGATAGCATCCAGGTGTGTGATTCTCCCCTGCCATCTTGAAGCTGGGAGCCCATGCATCGGCCTTCCAAGCCATCATGGCCGTATTCTGGAACAATGTAGTCAAACAGCCGTGGGGAGACCGTGGGCGCCTCTTGGGCCACTTTGCTTTGGCACTGCGAATTTCAGCAACGACTCTCTTTTCTTCATCTTCTTCTTCAAGAGCATGTGACATACAAAGGTTGCTGCAGGTGGTGCTGGCTGATTGCCCCTCTCCTGGATGTTCAGTAGTGAATGGATTCACCAGTGTGTTTCCGTCTGGTCTGTGGTTTTGTAGATAGTTGTGGATGGGATCTACGACTTTGTTCAGGCTGTCCAGAGATGAATATTTAACACCTTCATCCTCTTCCTCAGTGGGAGCTGCTGGAAACTGAATGGAGAAATTTCTCAAAAGGCCAAAGAGGTAAGCTGATGTGTCCAGAGGAGTCCAGTCATCTTAATCAGGACTTTCATCCTCTTCACCCTGTTCTGCCAGATCCTCCCTCAGAACCTCGCACTGATGCTGGGGGCTTTCTGGGAGAGGTGGGTGACTTTCAACATCTTCCCCATTGTTGATGAAGATGGGGGCTGAGGTCCAGTGCTGTCCTCTGGTGTTGTCTCAGCAGGAGTCAGAGGGACATCCCACTGAACACACTCATTCAAATCGGATCTGCACGCTGTGGAGAGAAAAGGTGTTGCAGGACTGCAGAACTTACTGTCTGGGCTTGAAATTAAATAAGTCAGGTGATCTGGTTTTTGCTACAGGTATGTGAGATTTTGACAAATCTGACAAACACAAACATACTTCCAGCTGTCATGATACAGCCCTAGACTCCTCCCTCCGGGCATGTCTGTGTCTACGTGTATACGTTCGTCTATGTATGTTTACTTCCGTGTGTGGAACACCTCATCCTGGGTATAATTACATTTGGAACTTATTAGCACTGGTCACTCCTCTCTGAGAAATATTTCTGTTGGACATCTTTACATGCGCATAGGTAGAAATGGAAGATTCTCACCCATGTGCTGCCAGTCTAAAAGCGTTACAAGGTTGTCCAGACCACTTTACCCTGTCACTTATGTGGTATCGATAATGCACTCATGTTGGCTATGCGCTACACTGAGCTTACTAGAGGTGACATTAAACAGCACACCTTGCCTATCATTTGTGTAATAGACACCAAGAGTGTTACAGAAGACACCTCCTGGAAATCAGCAACATCATCCACTGTGGTGACAAAGCAATAAATAGGTCATCTGTGAACTGCAAAGCCAGTTGAAGTTCCTGCAAGTGGGTTTACAACAAGAACAAAAGGACTTCCTGACTCTTGCCTATGAGGCACCCTGCGGTCAGTGTGCACAGAGGAAGAAGCGGACGAAGATCCTGACTGCTGAAGGGCGGAGAAGCAGTTGAGGGTGCTGGTGGTGGGTCAGCCAGATTCTTCAAAGAGGAGAGAGCCAGATGAGAACCAAGGCAAGTCACCTATTACAGGGCTTTCTTACTGATGACTGTTTGTAATGTTTGGCAATGATCTACATGTAATCATCTTAAGAGGTTAGTGGGAGGCCAAGCAGGTGCTGGTGCTTACCCTTACCCTGTTCTCCACTGGGCCTTTTGCCTAACAATCCCTTCTGGGGCAAACAGACCCACCACTGCAAATTATGCGGAAAATGTTCATTTGCCCCAGGTCCCTGGGCCATGTAAAAATGTGGTAATATCCCTGTTCTGGGGCAAACAGGGATCTGGTTGTTGACAAAAGTCCCAACCTTGGTGGCACCTGGGCTAGGTCGCGTCTTGGATCTGCACATTTTTGACCTACAAATTTAATGACTTTCATGCTAAGAATAAAAATTAAAATTACCATGGCAAAAACGGAAAATGTTCCATGTTAATGTGAGATTTGCCTTGCAAAGATCCTCAATTCTTGGCACAATGTCTGATAAACAAAGCCTCAAATCATCCTCGATTTGTGCACGATTGCAGTATTTAGTTTTGAATGTAGTCATTTTTGAGAACTTTGCCTCAAATATGTAGAAGCAAAAGGGAGGGAGGAGTTGAGGGTATTCCTGCATCAGCCCTCGGGTTTTTAAGTAAATAAATAGATTTTAAGATGGATAACAGATAGCAAGAGATGGCACACACGCACTTGGCAAGAGAACTAGAGTGACTGGCGCTACGGTGTGTGCGGACTTTTTTCTACAACCCCTGGCAAAAATTATGGAATCACCGGCCTCGGAGGATGTTCATTCAGTTGTTTAATTTTGTAGAAAAAAAGCAGATCACAGACATGACAAAACTAAAGTCATTTCAAATGGCAACTTTCCGGCTTCAAGAAACACTAAAATGTTTTGATTTGATTTGATTATCAAACTCTCAAAAGCGGGTAAATCACGCAATGTTGCAAAAGATGTTGGTTGTTCACAGTCAGCTGTGTCTAAAATCTGGACCAAATACAAACAACATGGGAAGGTTGTTAAAGGCAAACATACTGGTGACTGCCTGAAGAGAACATGCAAATTTACACAGTCATTGATGATATGGGGCTGCATGTCAGGTAAAGGCACTGGGGAGATGGCTGTCATTACATCTTCAATAAATGCACAAGTTTACATATTGATATTCTGGACACTTTTCTTTTCCCATCAATTGAAAGGATGTTTGGGGATGATGAAATCATTTTTCAAGATGATAATGTATCTTGCCATAGAGCAAAACTGTGAAAACATTCCTTGAAAAAAAAAAAAAAAAGACACATAAGGTCAATGTCATGGCCTGCAAATTGTCCGGATCTCAATACAATTGAAAATCTTTGGTGGAAGTTTAAGAAAATGGTCCATGACAAGGCTCCAATCTGCAAAGCTGATCTGGCAACAGCAATCAGAGAAAGTTGGAGCCAGATTGATGAAGAGTACTGTTTGTCACTCATTAAGTCCATGCCTCAGAGACTGCAAGCTGTTATAAAAGCCAGAGGTGCAACAAAATACTAGTGATGTGTTGGAGTGTTCTTTTGTTTGTTTGTTTTTCCTGAGAATTGAGTGATTCCATAATTTTTCCCTCTGCTTGGACTAAAAAAGTAAACATTACTGACTACCACATTTTTCTTCTTGATTTCTTTTAGTGTTTTTTCAAATGTCCGTTGTCCGTTTTCAAATCGGACCATTTTCTGATTTTTAATGAATTTTTTCATTCTCACATTGCTCTCAAGGCAATGGCGCCAGGCAGTGCCACACGGTCCGTACAGGTCAAGGCTTGGATGTGCCGCACGCCTCTCCAGCAGGACAATCTAAGCCTTCCCCAGACACTCTCTGTGCACTTGGTGCAGCTTAAGAATGTTCAATTCGGATGCAAAATGCAGATTATCTTCCACATGCTGGAAGTTGAGAAGCCGGGAGCTTGCAACTTATGTGTTGCAGTTCCCGGCTTGAGAGAATCTGCTTGCTGCTGACCTGCCAACCTGACCTCCAGGCAGGGGGATGCACACAGACGTGCCCGACAGGGTGCACCCTGCTCAGGCAAAGCAAGTGGGCAGAGGGCCCTGGTGCCTCGGGAAGTTGAGAAGCCGGGAGCTTGCAACTTATGTGTTGCAGTTCCCAGCTTGAGAGAATGCTTGCTGCTGAATTTTTTCATCCTCACATTGCGCCCAATGCAATGGTGCCAGGCAGTGCCACACTGCCCGTACAGGTCAAGGCTTGGGTGTGGCCGCACGCCTCTCCAGCAGGACAATCTAAGCCTTCCCCAGACACTCTCTGTGCACCTGGTGCAGCTTAAGAATGTTCAATTCGGATGCAAAATATCTCCCACATGCTGGAGGTTGAGAAGTCGGGAGCTTGCAACTTATAATTTGCAGTTCCCAGCTTGAGAGAATCTGCTTGCTGCTGATCTGCTCCAATCTGAGCCAGGTGTCTCAGGTTCTGGGCAAGATACAATGATTGTCACTTCATATTTTAAAAGAGCACATCCACCACTTTAAATCCATGCTAAATTTGAGACCTCTAAGTCAAAGGGCCCATCTCATAGTGTGGGGCAATGTGGGGCTCACGGGTGGGATGAATTTTGGAACTGCAACTAGGGACGTCGGAATCCCCAAGACATTGGCATCAGCGCGTCCGCCTCAGACTCAGGAAATGATCGCCGCAGTCCGTTTTCAAATCGGACCATTTTCTGATTTTTTATTAATTTCTTTTATCCTTCCATTTCTCCCCACTGCCAAAGTGCTTTACAGTAGGGAGGAATTTGGGCACCTATAATGAATGGCCATCGCAGTCCCCTAATATGGGTACCGGTGCGTGCGTCTCACACTCAGGAAATGATTGCCGCTGTCCGTTTTCAAATCGGACCATTTTCTGATTTTTAATGAATTTTTTCATTCTCACATTGCTCTCAAGGCAATGGCGCCAGGCAGTGCCACACGGTCCGTACAGGTCAAGGCTTGGATGTGGCCGCACGCCTCTCCAGCAGGACAATCTAATCCTTCCCCAGACACTCTCTGTGCACTTGGTGCAGCTTAAGAATGTTCAATTCGGATGCAAAATGCAGATTATCTTCCACATGCTGGAAGTTGAGAAGCCGGGAGCTTGCAACTTATGTGTTGCAGTTCCCGGCTTGAGAGAATCTGCTTGCTGCTGACCTGCCAACCTGACCTCCAGGCAGGGGGGATGCACACAGACGTGCTTGACAGGGTGCACCTTGCTCGGGCAAAGCAAGTGGACAGAGGGCCCTGGTGCCTGGGGAAGTTGAGAAGCCAGGAGCATGCAACTTATGTGTTGCAGTTCCCAGCTTGAGAGAATCTGCTTGCTGCTGAATTTTTTCATCCTCACATTGCGCCCAATGCAATGGTGCCAGGCAGTGCCACACGGCCCGTACAGGTCAAGGCTTGGATGTGGACGCACGCCTCTCCAGCAGGACAATCTAAGCCTTCCCCAGACACTCTCTGTGCACTTGGTGCAGCTTAAGAATGTTCAATTCGGATGCAAAATGCATATTATCTTCCACATGCTGGAAGTTGAGAAGCCGGGAGCTTGCAACTTATGTGTTGCAGTTCCCGGCTTGAGAGAATCTGCTTGCTGCTGACCTGCCAACCTGACCTCCAGGCAGGGGGGATGCACACAGACGTGCTTGACAGGGTGCACCTTGCTCGGGCAAAGCAAGTGGACAGAGGGCCCTGGTGCCTGGGGAAGTTGAGAAGCCAGGAGCTTGCAACTTATGTGTTGCAGTTCCCAGCTTGAGAGAATCTGCTTGCTGCTGAATTTTTTCATCCTCACATTGCGCCCAATGCAATGGTGCCAGGCAGTGCCACACGGCCCGTACAGGTCAAGGCTTGGGTGTGGCCGCACGCCTCCAGCAGGACAATCTAAGCCTTCCCCAGACACTCTCTGTGCACCTGGTGCAGCTTAAGAATGTTCAATTCGGATGCAACATGCAAAATATCTCCCACATGCTGGAGGTTGAGAAGTCGGGAGCTTGCAACTTATAAGTTGCAGTTCCCAGCTTGAGAGAATCTGCTTGCTGTTGATCTGCTCCAATCTGAGCCAGGTTTCTCAGCTTCTGGACAAGATATAATGATTGTCACTGTATATCTTAAAAGAGCACATCCTCCACTTTAAATCCATGCTAAATTTGAGACCTCTAAGTCAAAGGGCCCATCTCATAGGGTGGG
>JAGXOD010000528.1:0-10329 GCA_020368025.1 Brachyhypopomus occidentalis
TTGGGTTTTTCGTTGCGAAAACCAGGGGGGGCCTTAATAAAACCGGCCCCCCTTTATGAATATCAGTAAAATTTTTTTAAAGATTGCAAAAATTAAAATCCATCTTGCTACATTTTATTTATCTGAGTGCACTGTGATTTCAGTATGCCAGTTGATCTTATCTTCTGCTAAACCTTTGGAGGGAATCGGGGGGCAACTTGCATGTTGCTTGTCCAAAAGCGTAGTTTGGCCCGACCTTTGAATTATAATAGACCTTCCTTTTTTCTTGTGGTTGGGATTTGTCAAGTAAAAAAATGTGAAAAGGTTGTCAACTTTTGCTAGACCCTTTGGGGTGGCTAGAGCCTTTAGGTCATTACAAAATAAGCTGGTGATTGTCTGTAAAAGCTTACTTAATGATAGGGTTGCTTGGAGAATTTGGCATCGATCCACACTTCCCCTAAAGCTATCCATTGAAGTTCCTCTTGCTGAGGTAATGGAGTTTGGTCGACTTTGGGTCATGTGACTACGGAAAATTAGGACACCGAATTATCTTTCTATACAGGCAGTAAAGTTGCTGGAAATGTGGGATCAGCCCCTACCTCTGCGACAATTCAACGGCTATTATACTTACCATAAGCTTGTCTGGGTTGGGGTTGAAGAATGGCTTAGTTGAAACCCCCCAAAAGTTTTGTCCACTTAACCAAGAACAATCGGGTGGAGTGAAAGATTGAATGATCAGCAATTAGCTCACCCCGCAAGCGGATTTTATGAGTAATGTGATTGGAGAAGGTTTCTGGGATTGAAAAGATTCAATGAGAACCGTTTCAAACTCTAACAGCTTCAAGTGCAATTCAATATTAAGTTATAGGCTAATAGCACATTTCATATGGAAAATCCCTCAGGGCAGGAAGTCGTGAGCTTTGCTAAGCGTTATTTAAATTAGTTGCAAATCTAGAAGGTGACGTGATTAAAATGAGGCTGCACTGTAAGTCCCTCCTTCGTTATTTCGTGGGCAGTTAACTTATGGGTAAGAGCAAATTAGAAAAAATTCCTTATTGGCAAAATTCTGTGAGATGAGCTCCCTTGCCGAATATCTCATTGCTGGTTAACTTTAAGGCTGATTCAACCGTTTGAAAAGGGTGACCTTTAGCGCAAGCCCTATAGACCCGTCCTGTTTCAAAATAAACAGTTTTCTTTATGCATTTGAAATTGAAGGTTCTTCGTTGTAGAGTTTTCACATCCTGTGCTACTTTAGGGAAAAGCATGGAGAGGTAAGCTGAGATCTAGTCCGGGTCAATCGGTTCAGAAGTTGTTTGCAGGAAACCTCTCTTCTGAAACTGTGCTCTGTTGAAATTTTAAGCTAGAATCACTTGGTAAGTTTAGTTTTTCTAGAGGATCATCGTGACTGGTAAGAGATTTCATCTTTAAACATTTGGAAGATAGGAGGTGTAGTTAGAAGCTGTCCAAGCAGTAGGGTCTTTAGAATGGGCGTTGCAATTGCCTCCTGCTGCTTGCTTGGGCAATCTTTAGCCAACTGTTAATTGAAGAATGGCTTTTGGAGAAGACTCCTCAGGAACTGATTCAAACTTTCATGGTTAAGAATCCGGCAAGATAAACTGCTATTCTGTTAGATGGATACCGTGCCATAGTTGCTTGGAGAATTGCATCGGAAGTATTCAACATGGCGGCTGTTTTGATAAACCTAGAGCACCTTGTTGAAGTTTCAAATGGCAGTTAGAGTCTGCCTGCAGGAAATCACGATCAGCTCAGGACATTTTCTTTGGATATGATAAACCTGCGGGAAAATCGGATGGATCTGCTGCCCGTGACCTTGGCACATTACAAATCGGATGTGTGAGCAGTAAATGAGCAGCAGTTGTAAGTTTCAATTCAGTTAAAAGTGGGGAAATATAAATGGGGGCCAGAGTATGAACACAATTTAATAAAGGGTTGGATGGTTGCATTGCACCTCGCGAAGTATTGTTTTCTTCCTTAAAGACAGTAGAAACAAGTGCTTATCTGGATTCGGCAGCATGTAATTGCCTACCCTTAAACACTCAGTATATTAGGTGTGTCAAATAATTGTTGAAGCTGAAATACTACATTTCAATTGGGAGTAACTCTGTAGGATAGGCATGTCATGCTAACAGGAGCTGAAAACAAGGTCCTGTTTCTTGTGTGCAGATTGACCACTAAGAAGGAACCTTATTTAAAACTTGCCTCTAAAATTGTCGACACATTTTTCCTTCATAATTTTCGAAAATTCCCTCTGAGACTTAGAAATTCATTCTTCTCTAACATTTGAAAGGGAAGTAGTGTGCAGAAAGCTTGAAAACGTATGAAGTAATGTCTTGTTAATCGTTGCTCCTTTCTTCCATTGGCTCCCTTTTAGAAAAGCAATTGTGAAAATTATGTCAGAAATCTTTGTATCTGTAATTGAAACTTTCATTCAGATGTAAACTAAATTACCTGGAAACATTTGGAGGTAAGGGAACAAGTCTGATGTTGCTTTAAACGTGGTGTACCCCCCACAATGCTGGCAATTCCCTTCTATTCCTTGAAGGACTTTTTTGTTTAAGAGCATTCGGAAAAGTTGTCCTCTTGCTAAGATCAAGTAGCTTGCAAAAACCATTCATGGCCGTTGCTCAGAAAACATGCTGGTATCATATCTGCTTTACTAAGTCAGAAATTTTAGAATGGGCTAAGTTATCTCGTAACTGGCGTTTAGAGCTAACCATAAACTCCTTTCGGTTTGAAGGGCACTTGAGATCTCCTATGAAAATTCCGAGTCATCAGTTGAACATTTCATTTGGCATCATCTACCTCCGGAGATAGGTGGATCCTCTGCTCTTAGGAGAAATTAAAACGGGGGAAAAGGATTGGCGAAAAGTAAATGATTGGAAGAGATTCCAAAAGCTATCACTTAGTGGGTTAAAGATTAGGGTTGATCCTGATTGAACACATTTCCAATGGACAAAATTTGGAAGTTAAGGCTCGAGGAAAGTGCTGTGCCCTGCTTAACTGCATTATCCGGTCAATAGAAGGTGATAGCGTATCAAATCATGCGCCACAGGTCTCCACCTTCATTTTTCACTTGCAGTAAAATTGTGTTATGAGCCTAAAATAAACACATTCTTGAAGTTCTGTAAGAGTAGGCATGCATGTTCTCGAAGCTGTTGGAAGCTTTATAGATTTCCCGGTGCTGCATCATAACATAGAAGGTGACGTGTCATCCAAAACCCCACTTGGACCCACCTGTGGAAAAATTTTTGATATGTGTTATGTGATTTGGGGAAAAGGTTATTCTTACTCTGTAATCTTAGTGACTTCTTAAATTTGGAGAAAAAATGTGAGTGTTACAAATCTAGGCACTGGCAATCCGGTTTCGTGAATTGACCTTGCGGCCAAACCTTGCTTTGAGGAAACATTGATTGCAGTATAATCAGCATCATGTATCTGTTTTAGCAGGATTCATATGACTGTGAATTTCATGATAAAGCAAACCATTGGAAGAATTTTGGGGCAACTGGCTAGCTTGTCCAAACGGGTGTTTAGCTTGTTTGAAATTAGGGGCTTCTCGCCTTTGCTTGTGAAGTCTTGCCAACAGTAAAATTAAACTTGTCAACTTTTGCTAAGGACTTCCCAAAGAAGTGCTAACCTAGGTTAAAAGACACTGAGTGAGCTGCTGTTAGTTACAAGTTAAGGTCCATAAGTCTTTAAGGATGGCATAGTCACACTTACAACAAACTCACCTTTGCACTTATTAAAGCTGACTTTTTTGTTGGCTTTGAAATGACTTCTGGTGAATCTCACAGAATGATTCAGTCAGCTTTACTAAGCATTCTGTTGGATGATATTGCATGTTACGATGGTGATCCACCTTCACTCTAGACAATTAATCAGTATGGGCCCAGGTGTAGTTCTGTGATTGAAGAGAAATCTAATGCTTGAACATTTCCTGTAAGACTTCCAGTGACCATAGACTTTGGCTAACTAGGAATATGGATGATTAGTCACCCTCAGGCAAAAATGGAATAGTTCGCTGCGACATGTGCAGTGCACTATCTAGAGGTCGCGAAAGATGTAAAAATTTCAGCAAGTATAAGTCAAACATACTATCTTGTTTTAGCAGGTGGGCAGTTCAAATATATGGTAGCCTGAGAATTGAACCCACACATTTCCATATGGAAAAGAAATTTGAGGAGTACATGTAATGCTGAAGCTCATTGCTAGTTAACTCATGGCTGCATGTGCAATGGTGGCTTGCTTTTCAATCTGGCTGCACGTCTGCTAAGCGTAATGCATAGTAAAAGTATGGTGACGTATGTTGCAGACTAAGTCCTAGTTGTAAGTTTGTCACTTTGTACTGGTAGTAATCCATGGAGGGTAGAACGTGAAAAAGGCCGTTCAATCCGGTTGCATGAAGTTCCTTGGAGCAAACCTTTTGAAAATGGCCATTGTTGAAATTAAATAGGATCATCTCTTTATTCTTGGAGATTCCAGTGTATCTTCCAGACTGTATTTTCTTACTTCTGCTAAACATTGGGAAGAGAAGTGTATTCAACTGCATGCTTGTCCAAAAAGGTCACTTCAGCATCTGCGTTGATTGTGGATTCTTGCTTGCCATTTCTTGACAGTTTTCCAACGTAATATGTTAAAGTTGTCAACTTTCTAAGACATTGAGAGGGAGACTTTCATGATAAAGCACCGGAATAGGTGTGATTCTGCTTACAAAACTACTTAGAACATGCTTTTGAATTTCGAGGCACGTCTCTTCATGTGTGAATCCATTACATCCACGAACTACTTGTTTGCCGAGTTTGAAGAGTAATGGATGAGTCCTGAAAGGGAACATTTCAAGTCAGCTTCAGAACATTCCCTTTGATGAAATGCATCAATCTGATTTATCCTGTGTCCTGTCTCAGGCAGACAATTAAAGGGAATTATAATTCCTATATGTGTCTGGCTTTTGATGGGAAGATTCTAATGCTATAACTTTCGTAAGCTTCAAGTGAAAAAGGCTTTGAAGCTAATGGTGGACATGCTTAGCATGTTCCGAACCCCACTGAAATGCTGTTGCTTTTGCAAAGTGACGTGAACAGTTGCCATGGATGATGGTCCCAAAATGTACGGTGCACCATTAAAATAATTACATGTCAGATGGCAGTTCTATTTGTTGGGACTGAGATTACCAACATTATATTGGACAATTCAGATAGGCTGCTAATTTTAAAAAATCAACTTTTTAACTTCGGTAACTTCTTACATAGAGGTGGTTTTGAATAGGTTCATGCCCTACCGGGAAAATTCTGCTAAACCTTTGCTGTGAACATGTTGCAACATTGAAAGGTTCCATGCATGCTAATTTTCCACATACTATCGTTAATTGCAAATATAGTTGAGATGGTTGGGAGTCTAAAGGTTCATTGGTAAATCGTAGCATGACACTTCCAGGCGCAACCACTTTGAGAAATTCCTCTTTAATATAATCGACATCATCTCATAGTTGTTAGATTCAGCGCATCAGTCTGATGTAATTTCATGTATCTTCTGCTAAACATTGAGAAGGAATGTAGGAATCAATTCATTGCTTCACGTGGTCCCACTCATATTTAGGTGGGATTATTGTTGGTGGTGGAATTGTCAAATAATAAATGGAAAAGGTTGCATTTCAAGGTCACAACCTGGCTAAGCTTTATATTATCAGAATACTCAAAATCAGATGGCGTTATGTTCTCAACATCCAGGTCTAGTTTGGGCATCGAGGCATATCACTGCAGAACTTTCCATGAGTAACTGATTGAAATTGATGAATGCTCTTCTGGTTTGAGCTGTAAATCATGAATGTTGACACTCTGCTAGAGACAATGATCCTGTGTTAGTACCTAGATCAATTCTCTGTGCACGTAAAACATTAATAGAAACTGATGGGAAAGTTTGCTTCCCCCATGTAGCTCGCAGGTACCTTAAAATGCCTTGTGATATTGAGCTTGTTCCTGTGAGAATGTTGGGTACAAAATTTTTGCAATGACAAACTTTCATGGGAAAAATTTATGCTTCGCTCACTGGGGGCATAAAACATTTGAAGCGTTGTGCAACTATAGGTGAACATTGCCTCAAATTCTGCAACCGAATAGCTGCATCATGCTTTAGTAAAAACCTAGGTATATTTGCTTAGGAGAATTGGCATCGTCCTCACTGATGCTTCACTTGAGATCAAAAATGCACATTGTGTGCTAGTGAAAATTAGCTACGGTTTGCTATAACATGTTCGAGTGTTCAAATTTCTGATAGCAATGAACAACATTTCAATGGACAGAAAAGTCTTAGGTGCAGAAATTTAAAAGGGCATCATGCAACTGTATTTTCTTCCGTGTGTGAAGAATTTAAAGTGACGTGAATTCCCACTCATTAAACTTCAAGCGTAAAACCCTACGACCTAATTTAAATAGTAATTTTCCCCTTCTTTGAAAGGCACCTTGCGAGGAAAAACTATGAGCTTTGGTCTAAAAAGGCTTAAAGCTAATCCCCCTTGAAAGCTGACCTTGTTTTGCTTGGAGTTTGAAGAATGGCTTACGGATGAAGTCTGCCTGACTAGGAAATGATTCCGAGTCCAGCTTTCACCCAGAACATTTTCTCGTGTTGGCATCATGATAAACATTGCAATGGACAGATCCAGGAATGGATCCTGCTGCCCCTGTCACTCTAGGCGAGCAATTTACAAATCGAGGTAATGTGATATTTGGCAGTAATTGTGTCTGGCTGTGTGATTGGGAAGAGATTTCTAATGCCTATGCAACACTTTTCCTCAGCTTCAAAGACTTCCAAGAGTGAACAACATCAAGACTTTGAAGCTAACTAGGTTGGACATGTTCATTTGGCATAGTTAGCTCGACCCTCAGCGGCAGGAAAAAGTGCTTGATGCCTTTCTGCTTAAACGTGACATGTAGAAACAGGTTGCCAAATCTGGAGGGATGGTCGACGAAAGATGTAAAAAAAATGATGCAGCACAGTGTACGTCAAACATACTATACATGTTTTAGCAGGTGGGCAGTTCAAATATATGTGGTTGAGTAGGCCTGAGAATATGAACCACACATTTCCATATGGGACAAGAAATTCTGTAAGAGATAGGCATGCGTAATGCTTACGACAGGCATGCAATCGCAAGCTGTTATTTATTCTTTCCCGTGTGCTAGCATCATAACACACATAAGAAGGTGAACGTGTATATCAAATCATGGCTGCCACGTAAGGTCCTGCCCTACCTGTCCGTGAATTTCACTGCAGTAAAACCGTTATGCTGTGAATGCATGTTGCAAGAACTTAAGAAAAGGTTCCATTCGTTGCTACAGTTTTGTTCACATCTCGAGGTGAGCTACCGTTCGTTAGCCGAAATAGCTCAGTTGGGAGAGCGTTAGACTGAAGATCTAAAGGTCCCTGGTTCAATCGGGTTTCGGCATGACGTTGACCTTGCCAGGCGCAAAACCTCTACTTTTGAGAAACCTGTGCACTCTGTTGAAAAATTATAATCAGACATCATCTCTTTTATGTTTTCTTGTGAGATTTCGCAGTGTGATTCTCAGTACTGCAGACTGTAGATATTTCATTCATCTTCTGCTAAACCATTTGGAGAAGGGAATGTGTAGGTGTCAACTTGCATGTATGCTTGTCCAAAAGCGTAGGTGTACCCGCTTCACGACATGCTTACGTTTTGACTGAATTGGGCCTTCCTCTGCTTCCTTTGGCTTGTGGACAGTCTTTGTCCAAACGTAAAAACAAATGTGGAAAAGGTTGTCAACTCTTTGCTAGAGGACTCCATAGTGACGCTGTGCTAAGAGACCTTTCATGGTCATGAAATGACACCGGAAAGAATAGAGCTGGCTGATTTATGCTTATCGTAAGCATACCTAAGGTCAGTAAAGTTGCTTTGGAGAATGTGGGCATCGATCCCACTACCTCTCACATGCAAAGCCGCTCTTCCACTTGAGCTAATCCCCCTTGAAAGCTGACCTTGTTTTGCTTGGAGTTTGAAGAATGGCTTACGGATGAAGTCTGCCTGACTAGGAAATGATTCCGAGTCCAGCTTTCACCCAGAACATTTTCTCGTGTTGGCATCATGATAAACATTGCAATGGACAGATCCAGGAATGGATCCTGCTGCCCCTGTCACTCTAGGCGAGCAATTTACAAATCGAGGCGTAATGTGATATTTGGCAGTAATTGTGTCTGGCTGTGTGATTGGGAAGAGATTTCTAATGCCTATGCAACACTTTTCCTCAGCTTCAAAGACTTCCAAGAGTGAACAGCTTCAAAGACTTCCAAGAGTGAACAACATCAAGACTTTGAAGCTAACTAGGTTGGACATGTTCATTTGGCATAGTTAGCTCGACCCTCAGCGGCAGGAAAAAGTGCTTGATGCCTTTCTGCTTAAACGTGACATGTAGAAACAGGTTGCCAAATCTGGAGGGATGGTCGACGAAAGATGTAAAAATGATGCAGCACAGTGTACGTCAAACATACTATACATGTTTTAGCAGGTGGGCAGTTCAAATATATGTGGTTGAGTAGGCCTGAGAATATGAACCACACATTTCCATATGGGACAAGAAATTCTGTAAGAGATAGGCATGCGTAATGCTTACGACAGGCATGCAATCGCAAGCTGTTATTTATTCTTTCCCGTGTGCTAGCATCATAACACACATAAGAAGGTGAACGTGTATATCAAATCATGGCTGCCACGTAAGGTCCTGCCCTACCTGTCCGTGAATTTCACTGCAGTAAAACCGTTATGCTGTGAATGCATGTTGCAAGAACTTAAGAAAAGGTTCCATTCGTTGCTACAGTTTTGTTCACATCTCGAGGTGAGCTACCGTTCGTTAGCCGAAATAGCTCAGTTGGGAGAGCGTTAGACTGAAGATCTAAAGGTCCCTGGTTCAATCTGGGTTTCGGCATGACGTTGACCTTGCCAGGCGCAAAACCTCTACTTTTGAGAAACCTGTGCACTCTGTTGAAAAATTATAATCAGACATCATCTCTTTTATGTTTTCTTGTGAGATTTCGCAGTGTGATTCTCAGTACTGCAGACTGTAGATATTTCATTCATCTTCTGCTAAACCATTTGGAGAAGGGAATGTGTAGGTGTCAACTTGCATGTATGCTTGTCCAAAAGCGTAGGTGTACCGCTTCACGACATGCTTACGTTTTGACTGAATTGGGCCTTCCTCTGCTTCCTTTGGCTTGTGGACAGTCTTTGTCCAAACGTAAAAACAAATGTGGAAAAGGTTGTCAACTCTTTGCTAGAGGACTCCATAGTGACGCTGTGCTAAGAGACCTTTCATGGTCATGAAATGACACCGGAAAGAATAGAGCTGGCTGATTCATGCTTATCGTAAGCAGACCTAAGGTCAGTAAAGTTGCTTTGGAGAATGTGGGCATCGATCCCACTACCTCTCACATGCAAAGCGAGCGCTCTTCCACTTGAGCTAATCCCCTTGAAAGCTGACCTTGTTTTGCTTGGAGTTTGAAGAATGGCTTACGGATGAAGTCTGCCTGACTAGGAAATGATCCGAGTCCAGCTTTCACCCAGAACATTTTCTCGTGTTGGCATCATGATAAACATTGCAATGGACAGATCCAGGAATGGATCCTGCTGCCCCTGTCACTCTAGGCGAGCAATTTACAAATCGAGGCGTAATGTGATATTTGGCAGTAATTGTGTCTGGCTGTGTGATTGGGAAGAGATTTCTAATGCCTATGCAACACTTTTCCTCAGCTTCAAAGACTTCCAAGAGTGAACAACATCAAGACTTTGAAGCTAACTAGGTTGGACATGTTCATTTGGCATAGTTAGCTCGCTCGACCCTCAGCGGCAGGAAAAAGTGCTTGATGCCTTTCTGCTTAAACGTGACATGTAGAAACAGGTTGCCAAATCTGGAGGGATGGTCGACGAAAGATGTAAAAATGATGCAGCACAGTGTACGTCAAACATACTATACATGTTTTAGCAGGTGGGCAGTTCAAATATATGTGGTTGAGTAGGCCTGAGAATATGAACCACACATTTCCATATGGGACAAGAAATTCTGTAAGAGATAGGCATGCGTAATGCTTTACGACAGGCATGCAATCGCAAGCTGTTATTTATTCTTTTCCGTGTGCTAGCATCATAACACACATAAGAAGGTGAACGTGTATATCAAATCATGGCTGCCACGTAAGGTCCTGCCCTACCTGTCCGTGAATTTCACTGCAGTAAAACCGTTATGCTGTGAATGCATGTTGCAAGAACTTAAGAAAAGGTTCCATTCGTTGCTACAGTTTTGTTCACATCTCGAGGTGAGCTAC
>JAGXOD010000054.1:0-55000 GCA_020368025.1 Brachyhypopomus occidentalis
GAGGACCGTGACTCTTACATCGATTTTAAATGAGCTGACTGAAAGCAGTTATTGATCAAAATCAGAATGAGGCCAAATGGCTGGTGCAGCAGCATTTCCATGTGGCTATAAAGAAGCTGTTGACCTCGACGTGATTTGAACACGTAACCTTCTGATCTGGAGTCAGACGCGCTACCGTTGCGCCACGAGGTCTCAGAAAATGATAAGCAAGTTACAGGTGGTACAAATCAGACAGATTTTTCGGTTCAAGAGCTCTTCCAATGTATTTTGCTTCCAAAGTATTTTGCATTCAAAGAGGACCGTGACTCTTACATCGATTTTAAATGAGCTGACTGAAAGCAGTTATTGATCAAAATCAGAATGAGGCCAAATGGCTGGTGCAGCAGCATTTCCATGTGGCTATAAAGAAGCTGTTGACCTCGACGTGATTTGAACACGTAACCTTCTGATCTGGAGTCAGACGCGCTACCGTTGCGCCACGAGGTCTCAGAAAATGATAAGCAAGTTACAGGTGGTACAAATCAGACAGATTTTTCGGTTCAAGAGCTCTTCCAATGTATTTTGCTTCCAAAGTATTTTGCATTCAAAGAGGACCGTGACTCTTACATCGATTTTAAATGAGCTGACTGAAAGCAGTTATTGATCAAAATCAGAATGAGGCCAAATGGCTGGTGCAGCAGCATTTCCATGTGGGTGTTGCTATAAAGAACCTTCTGATTGACCTCGACCGTGATTTGAACAAGTTACGTACAAATCAACCGGTTCTGATCAATGTATTTTGCTCCAAAGAGTCAGGACGTGACTCTTACCATCGATTTTTGCGCCACTGAAAGCAGTTAGGTCAAAATCAGAATGAGGCCAAATGGTGCAAGCATTTCCATGTGGTTAAAGGTGGTACAAATCAGACAGATTTTTTCGAGGTTCAAGATAAGCAAGTTACAGGTGGCACAAATCAGACAGATGTTTCGGTTCAAGAGCTCTTCCAATGTATTTTGCATTCAAAGTATTTTGCATTCTTACATCGATTTTAAATGAGCTGACTGAAAGCAGTTATTGATCAAAATCAGAATGAGGCCAAATGGCTGGTGCAGCAGCATTTCCATGTGGCTATAAAGAAGCTGTTGACCTCGACGTGATTTGAACACGTAACCTTCTGATCTGGAGTCAGACGCGCTACCGTTGCGCCACGAGGTCTCAGAAAATGATAAGCAAGTTACAGGTGGTACAAATCAGACAGATTTTTCGGTTCAAGAGCTCTTCCAATGTATTTTGCTTCCAAAGTATTTTGCATTTAGGCATTCAAAGAGGACCGTGACTCTTACATCGATTTTAAATGAGCTGACTGAAAGCAGTTATTGATCAAAATCAGAATGAGGCCAAATGGCTGGTGCAGCAGCATTTCCATGTGGCTATAAAGAAGCTGTTGACCTCGACTTTTGGCGTGAACTGTTGTTAGACTAGCTATCTAACTACCCAAAGGACGCTTACAGTTAACTACATTAACCTACTGAAATAAAAATGTATTTTCTCTGCTTGCTAACTAGGTAACAATGTTCTCACAATGGAGACAGTTACAAATGGAATTTAGTATATTTCTGTTATTTTTATATTGCCAGCTCTTTGGATTTTACTATCTAGAAGTTCCTGTATTTGTCACTCGACATTGCTATTAATGTCACGGTGAGCGAGGCGTTTCAGAAAGGAAGCCGATATCGCAGGCGTTGACAGACAGACGTATTTTATTTATATTTAACATAAAGCGTTTCCGCATGTAACACGAACAGATACAAATTAAGATTGACTAAAACAAAGACGAGCACGGGACACTGCGCAAGCACACATTAAATAGACGAACCACACTAATCCCTTGTGAAGACAAGACAAGCTACAGGTGCGACGAATGAACACACTCACACCGACACACACCCACGGAAATACACATAAGGACATCGACAACAGGAACACACGCCCACAGGGAGGGGTCCGGGGCTGACCGTGACAATTAAAGCAATTTGGAAGTTCAGTGCTAAACACAATTAATGTGTTCTAAAGCTATGTGTACAGAGTGGTCAATGAACATGTAAAGCATTTTTTATAATTTTAAGTAGTGACAGCTGTTTTTTGAGCCTATGTAAAATAATCAGTTGCTTTAAAATTAGTTGCATTCAGGTCAAGATTTTGCATTAAACCAAATTGACTATTTGCATTACATAAATAAAGACAATATATATTTTATTTGGAACAATTCAAAATAATTCCCAATCTAAAACAATAGTTAGCATGGAGTAAAAATAATCAGGTTGAATCATATAATTTTTTTTTTATGTTGAGCCAATGACAAATATTTCGTTTGATCGATTACTTCAATTTTATTACGTTTAGCCAATGTTTTATTTTTTACAGTGTAATTTGTTGTTAATTTCCAAAGATCTAGAGAAAGAACACAACGCTCTTCTTTTTTACACACAAAACATGTCCTAGAGTTATTTCAGTCTGGCTTTAGATGCCACCACAGCACTGAAACCACGCTAACTAAATTATTAAATGATCTCTTAATATCCTCTGATAAAGGACACATTTCTTTTCTTATACTGTTAGACCTTTAGTGCTGCTTTTTACACCATTGATCACAACATTCTGCTGGATAGGCTGGAGACACTCATTGGGATAAGAGGTCAAGCAATTTGTACTAATAAATAATGAATGCTCAGAACGCACAAAGGTAAATTATGGTGTCCCACAAGGATCTGTACGTGGGCCCCATATTATTCTCATTATATATGCTTCCGCTGGACACAGTAATTCGTAGACATGGTATTTGTCACGGTTTCACTAAGTAGGCGTGACACAAACGCAGGAGATGAGAATTTATTACACAAACGGGAGATTTACACAAACAAGAAAACATGAAGTATTAAACAAACGAGACATATGAACGTCCGGGATTACAACACGACATAATAGACTAACGAATGCAACTAAGAACTAACAAACACAAACTAGACAGACAGGCGAAACACTAACAAGAAACATAACGCGAATCGGGGAACACAGAACAGCGGGAACTAAAACACAGGGAAACCAGGCAGGCTACAATACTAGACACAATAACTGGGATACGGCATAAATGAAATGCGTGGGTAGGTAACAAAACATAGAAACATAACACAAACCAGGAAGCCAAGGCACACTTGAAAACAGGATCGGAACGAACAGGGCAATAACTACACAGAAACCATAGAGTGGAGCATACAACCTGACAAACACCAATAACATCATCAATAACCGACGAGAGACAAGGGAAACGCAGGGAATATAAATACAGACAGAAAACAGGAGAAAACGAGACACAGCTGGGAACGATCAAGACAGGGCGTGACAAACAGAAGGGTAACCAAGGAAACCAGAAAACAGGGCGGGACTAGACAGATGACACAGAAACAGGGGCGGAGGGCAGAGCTAGCCTTTACAGAACCCCCCCTCAAAGCGTGCCACTCCGGGGCACGCAAAAAATCGACAAGAGACACAGAACAGAGGAAAACAGGGAACTAGGACACAGGAATCCAAGGGGCAGTGGGACTAAAAAACAGGGCAGGAAGGACAGGACATGGGGCCAGGGGCTCAGCTGAAGGGAGAGACATAGGGAGTTTGGGACCAGTACTGGGAACCGACTGATGGCTGGTAGACAAAGGCGACCTCTTCCGGGTCGCGGGAACAGGCGACGACGGTGGTGACCCCTTCCGGGTCACGGGAACAGGCGGCGACGGCGGTGACCCCTTCCTGGTCGTGGGGACAGGAACGGTAGGTGACGGCCCTTTCCAAGTCGCAGGGACAGGAACGGCAGGTGACAGCCCCTTCCGGGTCGCGGGGACAGGAACGGCAGGTGACGACCCCCTTCCAGGTCGCGGGAACAGGAACGACAGGCCTCTCCTGGGCCTCCGGTGCGCTCTCAGGCCTCTCCTCGGCCTTCCGTGCGCTCACAGGCCTCTCCTGGGCCTCCCGTGCGCTCACAGGCCTCTCCTGGGCCTCTGCATCGGCTGTAGGTCGCGGGTCTGCAGGCCCCGCAGCAGCTGTACGTCGCGGGTCTGCACTATCCCTGGCCACTGACACATATATGCAATGTCACCAGCCTCCACACAAAAAAAAATTTCTAGGAGTTTCAGGTGTCGTTACTCCCGCAAATCTGGTCTGCATCAGGTTTAAGAAGCCAGCCACAGTCCATGCTATCTCTGTCCTGTTGCTTATTAACAAGATGGCGGCGCGCAGTAGTGCAGCGGCTTCTCACGCTCCTGGCGAAAACCCCGTTTTTAGTGTTTTTAATGTTTGTGATGTCGACTCTGAGCCTGAACTCATGTGCTACAAGCATGTGAGTTATAACAGAACAAAACTCCTATAGCTAAAGGATTGTCTGGACGGGAAAAGTGTAACCATGGTACATAGTCTACGAGCTATGCTAGGCAGGCTGCAACTCCTACGGACACCGGCTTGGCGGGGCAGAGGTCGGGGGACAAAGGCCAGGAGGAAGCGGTGCATGCGGAAGCAGAAACGGGGCAAACGCTCGGGGGTGCTAGCGCGGCTAAAAGCTAATGCTAGGCGACCCCCAATCCCCTCTGTGTTCCTGGCCAACGTCCGCTCCCTGGACAACAAGATGGACCTTCTGCGGCTGAGGATTAGTGTTTCCAAGGAGATGAGGAACTGTTCTGTGCTTTGTCTCACGGAAACCTGGCTAAACGACAGCATGCCAGACTCAGCCTTCCAGCTCGCCGGACTGCAGCTCTTCCGGGCGGACCGTGACCAGCGCTCTGGGAAATCACGAGGGGGCGGTGTGTGTGTGTTCGTCAACAAAGGTTGGTGCACGAACTGTGTGGTCATAAGTAGTCACTGTTCTGAAGCAGCAGAACAGCTGACGGTGAAGTGTCGGCCACACTATCTGCCTCGCGAGTTCACAACGGTGTTCATCATTGCTGTGTACATAGCGCCGGATGCTAATGCTAACATCGCTCCCCGCCCCCAACTCGGACTCTCCGACCACATCTCCGTCATGATGGTTCCTAAATACCATCCCCCACTGCAACGCTCCAGCCCCACACAGAAGACCATCACTGTGTGGCCTAATGATGCAGATGCGGTGCTGCAGGACTGCTTCAGCTGCACAGACTGGCAGGTCTTCAGAGAGGCTGCTGAGAATGAGGGAGAGCTGGATCTGGAGGACTACTCATCCGCTGTGCTGGGGTACATCAGCAAGTGTGTGGAGGATGTCACCACTACTAAGACTGTGACTTGCCACCCGAGCCGGAAACCCTGGCTGAACGCAGAGGTGCATTCTCTGCTGAAAACCAGGGATGCTGCCTTCAGGTCTGGCGACTCACAGGCACTTAGGAGGGCTAGGAGAGCTGACTGCTGGAGTAAAGAGGGCTAAAGCAGCATATGCACAGAGGATCCAGGGGCATTTCTCCTCCCAGGATCCACGGAGCATGTGGAGGGGCATCAAGTGCGTCACTGACTACAAGGGAAGCGTGCACAGTGCCCCAGAGATCCCTCCCTGCCTGAGGCCCTCAACAAATTCTACGCCCGCTTTGAGGATCCTAACACACCCCCCAGCTCCAGACTCACCACACCACCTGGAGAAGTGCCCTTCAGTGTGACCCCTGCAGGCGTACGGGCGGTCCCTTAAGAGGGTCAACCCCCGGAAAGCTGCTGGCCCGGACAACATTCCCGGACGTGTGCTAAGGGGCTGTGCCAACGAGCTATCGGAGGTCCTGGCGGACATCTTCAACGCCTCCCTCATCCAAGCCTCTGTCCCCACATGCCTGAAGACTGCCACCATCATCCCGGTCCCAAAAACCTCGGCAGTGATGGGTCTGAATGACTACCGGCCAATAGCCCTCACGCCGATAGTCACAAAATGCTTTGAGAGACTGGTTATGACCCACATCAAAGCCACCATCAACATCACTGGGGACCCACACCAGTATGCTTACAGAGGGACCGATCCAGAGAGGATGCGATCTCCTCCGTGGTCCACACCACCCTCACCCACCTGGAGCAGAAGAATTCATATGTCCGTCTGCTCTTTGTGGACTTCACTTCTGCCTTTAACACCATGATTCCCCAGACCCTGGTCAACAAACTCTGGACACTTGGGCTGTGCTCCTCCACCTGCAATTGGGTCCTGGACTTCCTGACCAACAGGCCGCAGTCTGTAAGGATCCACAATGTCTCCTCCTCCACCTTAACCCTCAGCACAGGCTCCCCCCAGGGCTGTGTGCTGAGCCCTCTCCTGTTCACACTGCTTACATATGACTGCTCACCCGTCCACCCAGGCTGTCATATTGTGAAGTTTGCGGACGACACGGCAGTGGTTGGCTGCATCACACACAGTGATGAGACTGGCTACAGGCAGGAGGTGGAACACCTGGAGGGTTGGTGCAGGAAAAACAACCTCTGCATCAACGCTAAGAAGACAAAGGAGATGATTGTGGACTTCAGAAGGGGCAGACATACCCACCCCCTCTCCACGTCGGAGGATCTGCGGTGGAAGTGGTCTCCAGCTACAGGTACTTGGGGGTACACCTGAGCAACGACCTCAGCTGGAGCAACAACACTTCCAGTCTGGTCAGGAAGGCTCATCAGCGACTCTACTTCCTCAGGCGGCTGAGACGTGTTGGCCTGGGGAGCACTGTCCTCGTCTCCTTCTACAGATGTGTGGTGGGAGGCGTTCTGTGCTCCAGCATCAGTGTGTGGCATGGTAGCTGCTCTGCTGCAGAGAGGAAAGCTCTGCAGAGGGTGGTGAAGGCCGCACAGAGGACTGTAGGGGTCAGCCTCCCCTCCACTACAGACATTTACACCTCCAGATGCAGGCGGAGGGCCACCTGCATCATGAAGGACCCCACCCACCCAGCACACTCACTTTTCACCCCACTCCCCTCAGGCAGGAGGCTGCGGAGCATTAAATCCAGGACTACCTGACTGAGGAACAGCTTCTTTCAGTGAAGTATATTTTTATATATTTTATACATTTGTATATTTAGTATATACCATGTATATTCACTGAGACCAGCACTCAGCCGGACCCTGGCACTCTGAAAATAAGTTCTTGCACGGCACCCCCACCCCTAGTATGCGAAAAGATGTTCATCAGATCCCCAACCCTAACATTGTCCGTGGATATGCACACCATGTTCTCCTTGCCACATAAAGAGGTTTTATTTTGTACAGAAAACAGGGCTGACACAGCACAGCCAACTTTTCATTCTTCTAAATTCCAATGATGTCAATATTACTCTAAGACTTAGGTGTTGTCTAACTTTCTTCTTCTAAATTCCGATAAGACTTAGGTGTTGCTTCTTGGACCCAAAGCTGCAAGAAGCAATTGGTCTAATATTCCTCTTAACCTAGCTGCCATTCCAGTAACACCTAAATCTACCGCAAAAGCTTAGGTGTCACTATTGATTCGGATCTTTCATTTGACACACACATATGCAATATGTCACTAAGGCTGCCTTTTTCCATTTAAGTAATATTGCCAAGCTGAGACATTTACTTTCGTAAAGAATCTGGTCTCATCAAGATTAGACTACTGTAACAGTATTTTAATTGGATGCTCTAAACAGTCCCTAAAGAAACTCCAACTTGTACACAATGCTGCAGCTAGAGTTCTAACTAGGGCTAGAAAATACCAGATGATCATATTAGTCCTACTCTCTCGGCGTTGCACTGGCTTCCAGTTAAATATTGAATTGATTTTAAAATTCTTCTGTTGACCTATAAGACATTAAATGGTCTTGCTCCACAATATCTGAGTGAACTCATTGCATACTATACCCCTTTTCACCTGCTGCGCTCTCAAAATGCAGGATGTATTTAGATTATATATAGGATATATATATAGGATTATATAGCTAATTGGACGTATTTTGAGGGCAGGCCTGGCCTTTTGAAGCGAGACGGCATTCACCCTTCTTGGGAGGGTGCTGCTCTCATTTCCCGTAGCATATCTGCTAGGCTTACTAGTGGTAGTGTAGGACTTTTTAATGGGGATTGACCAGGCCAGGCAGCAGACACAAAGGCTAAACTGACTGTCTGCTAGCTGCAAAGAGACGTCACCTAGGTCACACTGGATTGAGACTGTGTTCGTCGAGTACCAAAAAATAACTCTCGCAAAGTTAGTAGACAAAATGTAATCAATGTTAAATTCGATTATGCTCCCTTGGAGAGTAGTTTAAATCTGAAACTAGGACTGCTAAATATTAGATCACTGTCATCTAAAGCATTGCTTGTTAATGAAATGATTACCGATCATAATCTATGCATGCTCTGCTTGACGGAAACCTGGACCCGGCCAGACGATTATATGGCCCTAAACGAAGCTTCTCCCTCTGGCTATAGATATGTTCATAACCCCGTCCAAATGGTCGAGGAGGTGGTGTCGCCACAATATATGACTCTGATATAGACATTTCTCAAAAATTCGGCTTTAAATTTTATTCTTCTGAACATCTCATCCTCACTGTTTCAAATGTATCAAATCCAACAACCAACAAAGCGTCGCAGTCGTTTATGTTAATTAATATTTACCGCCCCCCTGGTTCTTACTCTGAGTTCTTGCAGGAGTTTTCAGACTTCCTGTCTCATGTAGTGCTATCAGCCGATAAGGTGATTATAGTTGGTGATTTTAACATCCATTTTGAGAATCTTTGTGACTCTTTCAGCAAAGATTTTCAAGAAATTCTTGATTCAATGGGTATCACTCAGATTGTGGTGGGTCCTACGCATAATTGTAGTCATACTTTAGACCTGGTCTTATCATTTGGTATTAACATATCCAGTTTAGCAATTTTACCTCAGAGTGAGGCCGTTTCTGACCACAGCCTCATAACGTACGAGTTATGCTTGACTGACGGTATTCATCAGCCGCCTCGCTACCGAATGAAACGAACTATAACACCTAGTACCATAGCCGCGCTCACTGATATTTTACCTGGTTTGACAGAAATTGTTACACCTGTAGCTCCGGAAGGACTAGAGCATTTTACAGAGCACGTTGAGACTTCCCTTCGTACAGCATTAGACAAGGTTGCACCATTACGCTATAAGAGAGCCACTGAGAGAAGAATAGCGCCATGGTATAACGAGCACACGTGTAGTCTCAAACGAGCCATGCGGATCCTGGAGCGTAAATGGCGAAATTCAAAGTTAGAAGTGTTTAGACTATCATGGAAAAGCAGCCTTATTGAATATAAGCATGCCCTCCATACGGCAAAATCCTCATACTTATCAGCTTTAATAGAAAAACATAAAAACAATTCTGCACTCCTATTTAAAACTGTTTCCAGCCTAACGAGGAGCCATGATCAAATCAATTCACTAATCTCACTAGAGCGTAGCTGTAATAATTTTATGAAATTCTTTAATGATAAGATTGATAAAATTAGGGAAAAAATTGGTTGTGCTATCTCAGAGCCTGGCAACATGCCTATGCACCTTGACAGCTGTCTGGTCAGCTCTGATGCCCTGTTAGAGACCTTCTCCCCAATTGGTCGTGAGGAGCTTATTTCATTGGTGGAATCTGCTAAGCCCTCCACATGCATACTAGATGCAGTACCAACCTATTTACTTAAAGAATTACTGCATAGCAATGTAGAACCTATAATAATAATAAACTGCTCTCTGAGCCTGGGCTATATTCCCAGTTCATTTAAACTTGCAGTTATCAAGCCGCTAATTAAAAAACCTGGTCTTAACCCCCAGGAAATGTCCAACTATAGGTCTATCTCTAATTTGTCATTCATATCCAAAATTCTAGAGAAAGTAGTTTCTTCACAACTCTCTTCCTTCCTACAGACAGAATATGTCTTAGAGTTATTTCAGTCTGGATTTAGACCCCATCACAGCACTAAGACTGCACTTACTAAAGTACTGAACAATCTCTTAATTTCCTCTGATAAAGGACACATTTCTTTTCTCATACTGCTAGACCTCAGTGCGGCTTTTGACACCATTGATCATAATATTCTACTTAATAGGCTGGAGACACTCATTGGTATAAGAGGTCAAGCACTCTCCTGGTTCAAACCTGACAGATCGTTACCAATTTGTACTAGTAAACAACGAATGCTCAGAGCGTTCTAAGGTAAAATATGGTGTCCCACAAGGATCTGTACTGGGCCCCATATTAATTTCATTATATATGCTTCCACTGGGCACTATCATCCGTAGGCATGGTATTATCTTCCATTGCTACGAAGATGATACTCAGTTGTATATATCTTCCAATCCGGATGATATCACCACTACTCTCAAGATTGAGAACTGCGTCCAGGACATTAAAAACTGGATGGCGTCTAATTTTCTTCAACTAAATTCTGATAAGACTGAGGTGCTGATTCTTGGGCCTAAAGCTGCTAGAAGCAGCTGGGCTGATATTCCCCTTACCCTAGATGGGTTTTCAGTAACACCTAAGTCTACCGCAAAAAGCTTAGGTGTCACTATTGATTCGGATCTTTCATTTGACACACATATACAGTCCCTGACATAAGTTCTGTCGCTTATCCATGTTGTGGAAACAAAAGCTTATAACCTGACTTTAAATTCATCCATTGGTTTTAGAAATGACTCATATGAAAGCTGAAACCCTCCTAAATGAGATTTAATTTACAAAAAATAAATTTGCTTCACTGCAGAAATATTGATCATTTAATGAACACAGAAAGGTCAGATTTTGGCAAGACAAAAGTTTTGTCGCCCACAGAAAGTAATGTGTAAATCAAACAAATAATTCACTTCATATACAAATATATGCTTCATAACACTGGTGAATGACGTTGTGGTGCTATTAGAGCCATATTTAATATTTTGTGTGACTTCCACGGTTCGACAATGATTCATACAATTTATTGATGAAGTCATCAGGAATAGCAAAAGAATGCAGTCTTACATGCCTCCCAGAGTTCATCAAAATTCTTTGGTTTTGTCTTCCAAGCTTCCTCTTTCATCCTACCCCAAACATGCTCAATGATGTTCATGTCTGGTGACTGGGCTGACCAGTCCTGGAGCACCTTGATCTTTTCTACTCCTTGAGAAACTTTGATGTAGAGATGGATGTATGAGATGGAGCACCATCCTGCTGCAAAATTTGACCCCTTTTATGATTGGGAATGTAAGATGTAGCTAATACTTATTGATATTTTAGACTATTGATATTGCCTTCCACCTTGCAAATGTTTTCAAGACACCCCCATACTGAATGTAACCCCAGACCATGATCTTTCGACCACCAAACTTGACTGTTTTCTGGGTGAATCTTGGATCCATACGGGCTCCAGTAGGTCTCCTGCAGTATTTGCGGCGGCTGTGGTGTAATTCAACTGAAGATTCATCTGAGAAATCCACCTTCTGCCACTTTTCCAGCATCCATCCGTTTAGCAGGCTGTGGGCCTTGGCAAATGCCACACGGTTTTTACCTGCCTTTTGTTTAGTGCTGGCTTCTGGGCACTGATTCGACCATGGAGGCCATTTCGAGACAGAATCCTACAAACTGTTCTAGTTGACACAGGGACTTGAGGTGACCAGGCCTGGTGGAGCTCTGCTGCAGTGGAAGAGGGACTGGCTTTGGATTTTCTAACCAACAAACGTTCCTCCCGAGCAGTTGTTTTGTGGGGTCTGCCGGACCTGGGCTTGTCAAAAACATCTCCAGTCTCTTCAAATCTTTTTTTAATTCTTTGTACTTGTCGCTGAGACACATTAAAGGGGCCAGCCACCTCTGCAGTGGATTTGGTCTTCAGCGTCTTGATAATCAAGGCTTTGGTCGCAGGATGGATTTTTGGCATGTTGTCAGAGGTCAAGTTGCAATGCAAGTGAAGGTCTGGGGTGCTGGAGTTCTTTTTATACACACCCACTAATTAACCAATCAATTAGTGAGCACAGGTGAGGCTGTAAACTAGGACTGGGTGCGTTATATGACAAGGCGACAAAACTTTTGTCTTGCCAAAATCTGACCTTTCTGTGTTCATTAAATGATCAATATTTCTGCAGTGAAGCAAATTTATTTTCGTGAATTAAATCTCATTTGGGAGGGTTTCAGCTTTCATATGAGTCATTTCTAAAACCAATGGATGAATTTAAAGTCAGGTTATAAGCTTTTGTTTCCACAACATGGATAAGCGACAGAATTTATTTCAGGGACTGTATGCAATGTCACTAAGGCTGCCTTTTTACATTTACGTAATATCGCTAAGCTGAGACACTTACTTTCATTAGCTGATGCAGAGAAGCTGGTCCATGCTTTTGTCTCGTCAAGATTGGACTACTGTAATGGTCTTCTAATTGGATGCTCTAAACAGTCCATAAAGAAGCTACAACTTGTACAAAATGCTGCAGCTAACTAAGGCTAGAAAATTCTATCATATTAGTCCCACTCTCGCGGCATTACATTGGCTTCCGATTAAACATCGAAATTGAATTTAAAATTCTTCTCTTAACCTATAAGGCGTTAAATGGTCTTGCCCCACAATATCTGAGTGAACTCATTGCTTACTACATCCCATCTCGCCCTTTACACTCCCAAAATGCTGGATTTCTCTTAGTTCCAAAAATTTGTAAGACTACAGCCAGAGGCAGAGCTTTCTCCTTTAAAGCCCCTCAATTATGGAATAGCCTTCCAGCTCTAATCCGAGATTCTCCTATTTAATCAAGCCTTCAGTTAATATTCCCCTAGTAAGGTGTGGGGCTCAGGGGCCCCCAGACGTTGAGATTTCTGGTAATCTGAGATGTTGATGCTGTCATCCAGCTGTGTCATGGCGTCACTCTAGTTGTGACTGATTTAACTGGAAAGCAATGTCTCAGTGAGCCCTCATGACTGTGGTCACCTCTGGACCCCTCCCTTTAGTTATGCTGCTATAGATTAGCCTGCCGGAGCTACATGCTAATCACTGGCACATGAGCTATGTACATTTAAATCAATGGTGGTTAAATTGACATGTCCATCTTTTTGCATGCTTCTACCCAAGACAACTGCTTGCAAGCACCTACAAGCACCTGGTAGATGGTCTGGCTCGACGGTGGATGAACTGATGCCGGGTTGGATGTACCATTGCCGTAAGGGGACGTGCTGATGCTGGCTCCTACCTGAGGCTCACCATCTGCACCGAAGGGACTGTGACTACTTGGCCGGGGAACAAGAACTTTAAGCTATAACTGTAGAACCACCTTTTGTTCACAAATACGGACTGGTGCTAACGGGCCTCCCAATGGAGAATGGGTTCCCTTTTGAGTCTTGGTCCTCCCAAGGTTTCTTCCTATTTCCCCGCCATCTTAGGGAGTTTTTCTGTCAGGAATGGCTCCATATCCGCTCCCCAGTCAACCACTAGAGGGGGATCTGGAGCCGTTAATTAGTCACTTTCCTCAGTGATGATGACCTGCAGGTGTCTACCCCTTATTTAAGGTAGACGGCTGCAGTGTCTCATTGCTGAGATGTTTGTTCATTCTCTGACAAACTCTAAGCGACGGTATCGTAGTAGCGTTCATGGTTCTCAGTACCATTCCCTTTCACTCGGTACCGGTGTGGCGTTTATGGTGTCTCGATCACCACCTGTTCTCTTTCGAGTTGTGTACTCCTGCGCCATCCCTGGCCTTTCTCAAGTTTTCCCATTCCTTGGTTTTTCCTATCGTTTGTTATTTTGGTCAGGTAACGCATTCGACACGTTGAGTCAACTCCGTGTATTTTTTGGTTTTCAACACGTTGAAGTATTCCGTGTGTTTTGTGTTTCTTTTTCTTATTTCAATTACAGTGCTCACTCATATTCGAGCAGCAACCCTCGCGATTTCCCACAGATCGGTCTAAGGTCGCGTATGTCATGGCATTACTTACCGGAAAAGCGTTGCAATGGGCTACTCCTGTGTGGGAGAATCAGCCCGAGGTGTGTGCGTCGTTTGAACGCTTCGCTCAAGCCATGCGTCAGGCATTTTACTTACCAACGACTGCGAGCGTTACATTTTCCTTGCCACTGTTGCCTTTGGCTTGCTCATTAGGGATCTGGACCCATACAATTTGTAAAGCTGCTTTGAGACAACATGTGTTGTAAAAAGCGCTATATAAATAAAATTGACTTGACTTGATGTCTCTTCGTTCCAAAAATTAGCAAGACTACAGCTGGAGGCCTAGTCTTCTCCTTTAAAGCCACTCAGTTATGGCACAGTCTTCCAGCTCCAATCCGAGACTCTGACACAGTTCCAATCTTTTAATCTAGACTTAAGACTCACCTATTTAATTAAGCCTTCAGTTAATATTCTACATGTGAAGTTGTGGCACTCGGAGACCCCCAGTCATTGAGTCTTCTGGTAATCTGAGGTGTTGATGCTGTCATCCAGCCATGTCATGCGTTCACCCTAGCTGTGATAATAACTTGGGTGGAAAGCAATGGCTCCTCATGACTGTGGTGACCTCCAGGCCCCTCCCTTTAGTTATGCTGCTATAGATAAGCCTGCTGGAGCCACATGCTAATCACTGGCACGTGTGCTATATACAGTATATATAGTTGTTTAAATTGATGTTCACATACTTAACCTGTATTGTATATCCTGGTTACATGCTTCTACCAAAGACAGTTCCATACAAGCACTTAGGAGATGGTCTGGCTTGCCAGTGGATGTGCCGACGCCGTGGATGGATGTGCCATTACCGCCAGCGGACAGGCTGATGCCAACTCCTACCTGAGGCTTAACATCCACATTAGAGGGACTGTGATTGCTCGGCCTTGAATTAGAACTAGAACCTATAGAACTATATTAGAACTATAAATATGGACTTTTACCAGCGGGTCACCCAGTGGAGGATGGGTTCCTTTTAGAGTCTTGGTCCTCCCAAGGTTTCTTCCTAATCCCTGCCTAGGGAGTTTTTCCTTGCCACTGTCACCCCTGGCTTGCTCATTAGGGATCTGGACCCATGCGATTGTGAAGCTGCTTTGTGACAACATGTGTTGTAAAAAGCGCTATTTAAATAAATTTGACTTTGACTTTGAATTTGACAATGCTTTAATACTACTTCTTCATCACCTGGGATTACTTGTGGCATGCCTCCATGGAGTCTTACCAGTTTGGCTTTTGTGCTGATGTCTTCCTCTACGCAGGTTTCTTTATACCCCAATTCTCATTATTTCCTATTTAGAATAATAGAAAATAGAAATCGAAAGTATTTCTTAAACTTTTCTGATATTTTTTTTCTTTTATCACTGTTACATCTATAACCACAGTTAAATCATAGGTTCAGATTCAAGTCTTTATTCTCTTATGGTATTTCTAACCTGGGTTATGTTTTCTTATAACTCTCACTTTTCCTGTTCGTTAGTCCACACCTTCCTTGTCTTACACTCATTGTGTTTTGAGCTTACTTGTTGAGCTTTGTTCTTCTCAGTTTTAGGCAGAGGGATCACTAATTCATTAGTATATAGACACTTAATCCTGTTCAACATTGTTCAAGAGTCAGTGTATGTCTAAATTCTCAAACTGCTCTGCTGACTACAAATTGAAGTGCATAAATTTAGTTTGATTGGTCATTTGTTTTCTTTGTTTTTAATTGCAATCTTGTTCTCTGGCTCAGCAGATTCTTTCATTAACCTTTTCCTACACTTGAAGAGACCTCACAAGGAATGTGTTAAAGAATGAAATTATGTAATTATTTTGCATGAATAGTCTTCTATTTATCTTCTTCTGCAGTGATAAAGTGATGATGGAGCAAATGATCGGGTAAATTATTAGCACCTTTGCTGTGTACATAGCGCCGGATGCTAATGCTAACATCGCGCTGAAAGAGCTACACGACAACATTAGCTCACTACAGCACAAGCATCCGGAGGCGTTTTACGTGGTGGCCGGGGATTTTAACCACGTAAATCTGACCGACACCTTGCCGAGGTTCCACCAGCATGTGAACATCCCGACGCGGGGGAGCAACACCCTCGACCGTGTCTACACCAACCGGAAAGACGCTTACAGAGCCGTACCCCGCCCCCACCTCGGACTCTCCGACCACATCTCCGTCATGATGGTTCCTAAATACCATCCCCCACTGCAACGCTCCAGCCCCACACAGAAGACCATCACTGTGTGGCCCAATGACGCTGATGCGGTGCTGCAGGACTGCTTCAGCTGCACAGACTGGCAGGTCTTCAGGGAGGCTGCTGAGAATGAGGGAGAGCTGGATCTGGAGGACTACTCATCCGCTGTGCTGGGGTACATCAGCAAGTGTGTGGAGGATGTCACCACTACTAAGACTGTGACTTGCCACCCGAACCGGAAACCCTGGCTGAACGCAGAGGTGCATTCTCTGCTGAAAACCAGGGATGCTGCCTTCAGGTCTGGCGACTCACAGGCACTTAGGAGGGCTAGGAGAGAGCTGACTGCTGGAGTAAAGAGGGCTAAAGCAGCATATGCACAGAGGATCCAGGGGCATTTCTCCTCCCAGGATCCACGGAGCATGTGGAGGGGCATCAAGTGCGTCACTGACTACAAGGGAAGCGATGCACAGTGCCCCAGAGATCCCTCCCTGCCTGAGGCCCTCAACAAATTCTACGCCCGATTTGAGGATCCTAACACACCCCCCAGCTCCAGACTCACCACACCACCTGGAGAAGTGCCCTTCAGTGTGACCCCTGCAGACGTACGGCGGTCCCTTAAGAGGGTCAACCCCCGAAAGCTGCTGGCCCGGACAACATTCCCGGACGTGTGCTAAGGGGCTGTGCCAACGAGCTATCGGAGGTCCTGGCGGACATCTTCAACGCCTCCCTCATCCAAGCCTCTGTCCCCACATGCCTGAAGACTGCCACCATCATCCCGGTCCCAAAAACCTCGGCAGTGATGGGTCTGAATGACTACCGGCCAATAGCCCTCACGCCGATAGTCACAAAATGCTTTGAGAGACTGGTTATGACCAACATCAAAGCCACCATCACTGGGGACCCACACCAGTATGCTTACAGAGGGAACCGATCCAGAGAGGATGCGATCTCCTCCGTGGTCCACACCACCCTCACCCACCTGGAGCAGAAGAATTCATATGTCCGTCTGCTCTTTGTGGACTTCACTTCTGCCTTTAACACCATGATTCCCCAGACCCTGGTCAACAAACTCTGGACACTTGGGCTGTGCTCCTCCACCTGCAATTGGGTCCTGGACTTCCTGACCAACAGGCCGCAGTCTGTAAGGATCCACAATGTCTCCTCCTCCACCTTAACCCTCAGCACAGGCTCCCCCCAGGGCTGTGTGCTGAGCCCTCTCCTGTTCACACTGCTTACATATGACTGCTCACCCGTCCACCCAGGCTGTCATATTGTGAAGTTTGCGGACGACACGGCAGTGGTTGGCTGCATCACACACAGTGATGAGACTGGCTACAGGCAGGAGGTGGAACACCTGGAGGGTTGGTGCAGGAAAACAACCTCTGCATCAACGCTAAGAAGACAAAGGAGATGATTGTGGACTTCAGAAGGGGCAGACATACCCACCCCCCCTCTCCACGTCGGAGGATCTGCGGTGGAAGTGGTCTCCAGCTACAGGTACTTGGGTGTACACCTGAGCAACGACCTCAGCTGGAGCAACAACACTTCCAGTCTGGTCAGGAAGGCTCATCAGCGACTCTACTTCCTCAGGCGGCTGAGACGTGTTGGCCTGGGGAGCACTGTCCTCGTCTCCTTCTACAGATGTGTGGTGGAGAGCGTTCTGTGCTCTAGCATCAGTGTGTGGCATGGTAGCTGCTCTGCTGCAGAGAGGAAAGCTCTGCAGAGGGTGGTGAAGGCCGCACAGAGGACTGTAGGGGTCAGCCTCCCCTCCACTACGGACATTTACACCTCCAGATGCAGGCGGAGGGCCACCTGCATCATGAAGGACCCCACCCACCCAGCACACTCACTTTTCACCCCACTCCCCTCAGGCAGGAGGCTGCGGAGCATTAAGTCCAGGACTACCTGACTGAGGAACAGCTTCTTTCCAGAAGCTGTGAGACTCTTAAATCACTGAGACCAGCACTCAGCCGGACCCTGGCACTCTTTGCACGGCCACCTAATGCACAGGACACTTATGCACGCCCACTTGCCACTTTATGTACACAGCTGAAGCACAGCCACTTTTCCAGTGTCTCTATTGACACATTCAGCACTGTATAGTTTTTTTTCTTTGCCCTTATTATTATTGTATATTTTATATATTTTATACATTTGTATATTTAGTATATTCCATGTATATTTTAGTCTATGTCTATTCTATTTTTTTTTATCTTATTCTATTTATGTCTTGGGGTTTAAACCGGGACCTTGGGTACAAAATTTCGTTCCCACCTCATGTACGCATGTGTGTGTGAATGACAATAAAGTCTCCTTGAATCCTTGAATCCTTCTGTTGTACATTAAACATAAAGTATTGTTTCTTGGAGCATGTACAATGCAATTAGAACCTATACTATGCTTCATTTGTATGCTTTCCAATAGTGACATTCATAAAAGCTACAACAGAACTGTATGAATTCAAAGCACACTTGCAATGAGCTTTGACCAAAAGAAAGCAATGAGAAACGAAATTCAAGGTAGAAAAAAGGAGAATGAAGCATTGAATATACCAAATATGCTAGATCAGATCAACTGTTTTTGATTTAATGAATACACTTGGCACCATTAAAACAACATAAATGAACAGGGTTGTGCTAAAGCCAGCAGTGTATATGCAGCCAACATCCACAACAGCTGAGTACATTCAGTGTCTTTTGTCAGCCAGCAATCTGAATGTAAGCTGCGTGTGAGCTACAGTAAGAACTCCACAGTGTAATGCTTAATTGCACATGTTCTGTCTTTCCACAGGCACATCTGCATGATTATTACCACTCAGGGGTCAGTATATAAAAATGTAGCTAATTTTCTTTGATCCTACATTCTCTACCACTTGTAGATCGTGGATAACATATTTTCTGCTTTCTGAGATTCTTTACTTCTTAGTACTACTGCAGAGTTCTCCTGAAGAAGTAAACAACTCTTTTAGAAAGAAGATAACTTCTACCTTACCTTGTGAATGAAAGAAGCTAAAGTTAGCTTCTTTCATGTAGCTGACTATATGTTAGCTAGGTAGCTAATAGTGGTTCAAAGACTGGATAGCATATCGGACATGATGCAAATGTGACACGTTGTGCATAGGTGGAGATTTTCATTAACAGGAATCACTGCCCCCCTGTGTTCCACAGAGGTATTTCATTTTGCAGCTTAATTTGATCTAACTCTTAACAATTGTGGCATACTCATATTTATGTGGCCACAGCAGCAAAAATAAAACAATTATTTATTTTTGCTTCTAGAGGGCCAGCTCAAACAAAGCAGGCAAATGGGCTGTTGCTCTGGCAACTGTAGCCAAGCCTTGTACTGGAACCCACTCAAAGCAAGATTCAGACACAGAAGTGTCTGTGCCCTCCGGTGGTCAAAGGGTGCTGGTTCTTATTACCTCTGCAGGCACACTGGCAATCCTTTCCGTAGGACCAGCCGTGTATGGAAGACATTATCTGACTACTTTAACCTCCTGGCCCTTCAATTGTGCCATAAGCATAACCTCTCCATTTCACCTAATTACCTATTACATACCTCTCTGTTTACCATTCATTGTTCACCTGCAGTCTGAAGGCTGTTCACATTTTCTTGTACAACTTATATTGATGCATTTTCTTATATGCCCTTATATGTGTAAGAAAATACCCTTGTTTTAGATGAATTTCATGAATTAAGCACTCTAATTCCCCAAAAGTGAGTTTTAGTGCCACCTGCTGGTAAGTGGTGAACTGCAGTTACGCTACGTTTGATCCTTCGGAGCTACTTTCCCCCAGCAGCTGTCTGTGATTTCTATGCTGCGGTTAGGTGCGGAGCTCCGTGTTTTATGAATAAATAGTGGTTAAAACATTTTTTAAGTTAAAAATACTGTTCTTTATTTGATTATAAAACATATTAAGTTAGTCGAGTGAGACTAACATCAGGTTGTTTTCCCTCCATTTTCTGCAGCCGCGCTAGCAATGCACGAGCTAACTCTTATTTTTCATTAACGCGAGATATTTTTATTTACCCAGCTTGGTGTTAACTGCAGTAGCCACTCCAGTACGAGAAAATTCCAAAAAGTACATATTGTCTTCCAGGTATGTGTTTTGGTGATATTTTTAATGATAACCTGTTAACGCTCGGTTATATTCTATTGTTATTTGTGAAATGTGTTCATGTCCATCCGCTTTAATGTGTATTTTTGTGATACAAGATCCAACTGGTAATGCATAGACAATTTATAATATTAAGTATTTTAGTATTTTGTATTCTTATTAGTTATTATATTGTAGGCAGTTTTATAAGATGTTGCCGTATATGTGCTGTATGTAAATGGAGCAGTCTGTGATTTCTATGCTGCGGCTTGGTATTAACTGCAGTAGCCACTCCAGTATGAGAAAATTCCAAAAAGTACAAATCAGCTATGTTCGAAATAGCCTACTGCATACAACATACTGCATAGTGCACTCAGTATATACTGGATACTGCATACTGGTCCTCGTAGTAGTATGCAGTACAGTTTCCAGTATGCGACAAAAGCAAAGCATACTACGGGATTACGTGAACGTAGCATTGCATGATGGGATGCAGTACACCACGAAGATAGCTGTTCGCGTGCTGGAATATTTTGCGGAAGTAGTATGTCATCTAGGGATGTTTCGCGTAGGGCTGGGCGATATGGCTGTGTCAGGATATAAGCATTTCATATCGGTCATATCGATAATTATTGAATTGTTTTTGACGTATTTAAAATAAGGACTAGGAGAAAAATATGCTACATTTAAACATTTTATTTCAACATTATTTAAACATTTTTATTTTTTTAACCTTCCTCAGAAATGGCAACACAACCATGAAAAACACTCAAATAAAATAATATCCTTATATATATTTGTCCTAGGAGGTGCTTTAGTGCTAGGAAGTTTACAAGCTGATTCACTTTCAGGTGAATGAAATGCTTTGAAGTATGTGTTTCGTAAACCAAAAAAAGTAACATAGTAACAAAGTAACAAGTAACAAACCTGACAGCTGCCAGTACAGTAACATTGACAATATAAAGTCAGCATAGAAATTTGAAAAAGTAGCTCTTCAAACTTTCCTTACTCTAAACAGCCTTGAACTATTCAAGTATATTCTTACTGCAAGTTTTGTGCAAAAAAGCTCACATGCTGAATCACCCTCCGGTGGTCTGAGTACGGTCCGACTGAAAAAATCCGGTTCCTTTTTTATTCACAATTTCTTTGCTCGCTGTCGCGCTCATATTCCACTTTTCACCATGCGTCTCACACCATGCCGGTGTTGTGCCGAATTCCGACTCCCCGGCAGAATCCGACTCCCCTTGTTTGCACATGCAAACAAGGGGAGACACTACAGATTATATTCGGGAGTATAATTTCGGCAGGCATTGTGTTGGCCTCGCCAAAATTATACTCCCCTTATTAAAATAACCCTTGCTGAATGTAGAGACATGTGCTTCATATGGAATAGCCTACACATCCAGATAAGTCACAAAAAATAAAAAGAGTTAACCAGCCATTTCAATCCTGTGAGTTACAGTGATTATAACTTAGTTCATTGAGCACTCTAGTTTTGTCCTAACTAGATATTTAGACATAAATTTAGACATTACTGCCGTAATACTGCGAAGTCATGTGGTCATGGTGAACTTCGGTATAGTGTGTTTTTTTATTTAAAATAGCCTATTTAACACCCTTGAGTTAGTGTGTCTTTGGACATAGATAATGATGTGCCGTTTGCTGTGGTGGATAATTAAAGTCTAGCTCTTATTTATGCATAGAAACGTAAATCGCGAATATAATCTGTAGCGTCTTTACGCGTGTGCAAACAAGGGGAGTCGGATTCTGCCGGGGAGTAGGAATTCGGCACAACACCTGTTCAAGAAAGTTACACAAACAAGAGGGCGTGCACGAGATAACGAGGCGGCACAACCAAGTTTAACACTGCTCCATGATTGGGTATTAGCGTGTCACTCCAGACGTTGCTAGGCACCAGAGGACCGACCAACCAATCTTGCTTCACAAGCGGGTGCATTTAAAGCCGAATCTTTGCTCTGGTTTATTCCAATAAAAAAAATATATATCGAACGTTCTATCGAACGCATTTTCTATTGATATTGATTACGTGTCTATCGCGAAACATATCATTATCGTTTTATCGCCCAGCCCTAGTTTCGCGTACTGGAAAATACTTTTTATTCGCATACTGCATACTGATTTGGGGCCCAAGCAGTACGCCAGTAGTATGTAGTAGGCTATTTCAAAAAGCCATTGTCTTCCAGTGCTGTGAGTACCACCACAATAAAAGATGGAAGAAGGGGCAAGTGTGTGCGTGTGCGATTTCCTGTTCCACTGATGAGGGGTGTAGTTCCAGAGCTGAGACCGCTGACGAATCCGTCACATATGCACTATATGATCCCTTTGGTTTTAGTTTCATGCTGTCTTAGCCTTATGATCTTCCTGCTGTGACAGTGCAATTAATGATTTAATTATTATTTCTTTAGCAAGTACTTACTCAGTTTGCTTCATATTTTCTATGGTGTTCTCAAAAGACATGGTTACAAACCAGCTTTACAGAGTTCTTGTCACAGATGCTTTATGAATAAAACCAAGTGTGGTAGTGCCAAGGAGCATTATGAAAATAAACAACAGAAAGAGTCATAAAATGTAGCTTTGTGTACTGTAAAAGCTATTATGTAGCCTATATGGATTACACAAGCATATACAGGTTAAAGCTTTTTCTGAAGAATTAGCATAGCACCGAGTCTTAACAGTGAGAAGAATCTCATAGACGTGCAGTGAGCCAGAGCATGATATACTCTGGCAAATATGGGTCATACTGTATGTGGGCTGAACAGCTTTCCTACTGTGCGTCAGCTGCTCCGGGAGGCTAATGGACTGTTCAGGGGCATTTGCATATTGTGCGTGTGCACATACAAATATATCTCACAATCACTTCACTTAGCTCCTGGCACCAGGTGTATGAGTGTAGTGAATGAGTGTTGGCACACACACACACACACACACACACTGCACAGGGGAGAGGGACACTATGTGTTAGCGCATGGTCTTTCACATTGTAGAATTGTCCATTAGACATGATAAGTGAAACAGTAGGTCTCCTATCACCGGAAATGCTGCCTGATGTCCATGTTGTGAATTGTATTTAGTTTACAACAAAGACTGTAGTATATGGTCTACATCTTATACTGAACCAAAGTGCGTTCGCTTCGACCCAGATGTTTTACCAGCTGTTGTGTTTAATATGCTATCTTGTAAATGTATTTCTAAGATTATTATTACCAACCCTTACATGGTTTTGAATAGCCACCAACAGACCACCACTGCACTACAGTACACAAATTGTCCACTTGGGGGCAATGTGGTATTTTTAATGTCACATCCAACAGCAGCCTTCTCTGTGGTAAAGTGAATGCTGTGGGTGACATGAAAGTTGTGTTTTCACTTTTACTGGTTAAGGTTAGGGTTTGGCTACAAACAGAGGGCCTCAGTTCTATCTATGTCCCAATGTGAAAGGGTAAATCTAAAATATTAGAAATGTTACTTGAAGTTTTAGGAGCCTTGGAACCTGAACCCCCCAAGGAATCAGCATGAGAGAAAGAGCACAATGAGTGAGTGTGTGTGTGTGTGTCTGTGTGTGTGTTAGTCAGTAAGCCATTCTCATGACATCTGCTCTACCACAACTCCACAAGGGAAAAGCAGCGCAGAGCAAAGAACAGGGACACACAGGAGGGAAAGAGGCAGGAATGGAGCTCCAGTGAAAATACTGGAGCATTTAGACTGACTTTTGGTAGGGTCTCTTTGAGTGGTATTCACTTCAAACACTCCAAAAGCACACTCATATACTCACACCCATGCAGGGTTTTTTTTTGGTTGTTTTATTTTGGAGGTTAGAGACTCTCATTGGGTGGTGTCCTTTCCAAAAGGTCACATGCACACACTCATCCAGGTGGGCTTCCTGCTGGTATGAGATTACCATGATAAAGGTAGATTAAACAAGATCAAACTCCTCCTGTTATGTGCACACACATGCGTCTGCACACACACACACACACCCTGTCTGTATGCTGCTGTACACTTAGTATTCACTGTCACGCTGCATATCTCCTGCCTTTTGCTGGCAGCTTAACACACACACAGATAGGAGGCGGGTGTGCTACACAGAGCCACTGTGAGCAGATTCATTGAAAATACAGGAAACAGATGCTTAGGAATGGGGTTTTAAAAATAGCTTCTCTTCTCTTTATTCTTCCAGATTTTCAAGGCACTGCTGGTACCCAAGTAGCAATATCAACCTAACTTCATTACATTAAGAGGACACACACACAACCCCCCGCCTCTGAGCGGCATGACTGAGGACAATGGGCCGAGAAAGATGTTTAGTTCAAGTTTATGGAATGTGTGATTGTGTTTGACTTGTAAAATCTGTTTAAATGTTGTATTTTTCAAAAGCTTCTAACATTCTAGCTCACACATGCATGAACACTTACGTGCACGCACACACACACACACACACACACACACACACACACACACACACAAGGTGCCAACTGCGGCACCTTCAGGCATGTCTATTTAAGCACAACATGAAATGTTATCAAGCTCCTTCACAGAGCTTCACGCAGCACACAAAAACACACACACAATAATGGGGACCTGACGACTGTAGAGCTGTAAAGTTTCTCCTTAACCCTTTACTGTGCCTTACTCGCCTCATTCATATTTCAAGGTGATTCATATTTCCTTTTGGTCGCTCGATCAACTCAAATTGCGACGCATCACTACGGACTGTGACCTCTGACCCCTAGAGAATGTGCCTGTCAAACGGCAGTCACGGCAACAGGTTGGGAGAACGATCTCCATGGAAACTAGAATGGCAGGAGAAGCACCTCTTGATTTAGAGGTTAAATCCCTGTCCCTTCGAGACTGCACGTTCGAGTTGGCGTAGACATTTTGGCTGCACGTGAGGCGTGTGAGGCCAGGGTGCATGTATGTGCTGCGTGCATGTGCAGGATGGGGGGGGAGAAGAGTGAGTGGGTGGGCAGGCTTATGCAGAAGTAATTGACTGACTCCTCCCCTTTAGGCCTGAGAAATTATCTTGCTCCTATCATTCCCATGGAATTCAGATGTGTTATTTTTCTTCGATTAAGTTGTTATTTTTCATGTTCAGTAGACTTTCAGTTGCAGCACGTCATCTGTGTTTCATGTTATCTTTTCTTCTCGTGTTTCAAACATGAATTCGCAATGCCAGTACGTGAAATGAAACATCAATCTAGAGTCCTTTATATACAAAGCTGTGCAGTGTGTGTGTGACTGTTATAGCATGACTGTTATAGCATGACTGTTATGGCATGACTGTTATGACATGACTGTTAAGGCATGACTGTTATGGCACGACTTAAACATGACTGTTATGGCACGACTGTTATAGCATGACGGTTGAAGCATGATGTGTTCAGCATGACTGTTATAGCATGACTGTTATAGCAGGACTGTTAAAGCATGACTGTTATAGCAGGACTGTTATAGCAGGACTGTTAAAGCATGTTCATGGAATATACTGTGTAACCAAACACAAAACAGAACAGAGCACCTGGGAACTTGCCAGATTTTAGGTATGATGTTTTAGAACATAAGTTAATGGCTCAAAGCTACTACAGGTGATATAGCCGTTTGTGTTCACGTTTCACAGAATGGGTGTAATGCCATCCTTGATGTGCATGTGTTGGGCAGATTTCAGAAAGATCATTTTTCATTACAGAATACATGCGAGACCAATTTATATATATTTATAGCTCTACAAAACAAAACATGGTCACAGGAGAAATAGTCCCTCTCTCTCTCCCTCTCTTCCAGTCTCCTCTCTCTCTCTCTCTCTCTTTCTCTCTCTGGAGTGTTGGTGGCAATGAGTAAATGAATGACTCATGACTCATGTTGTAGCTTATACATCTCAATGGTTTTTAAATTACATCTAAAAGTCAGATGAGCCATTTTCGGATCCCCACAAATGTGTCAACAGTACACTGACATGACGTGGAGATGTTATCCAGACAGAGGGAGAGGGAAAGAGAGAGATAATGTCAGGGAAGGAGAGAAGGAAAAGGGGAAGGGGAATAAATGGAAGAAAGAACAAATGGAGGAAAAAGGCATGCATTTGAATAGATGTCTGTTATTTAGTGTAACCCTAGGAACACACGCACACACACAAAGTTTACTAGCAGTGTGTGTGTCTCCACTCCAAATGCTAATGCAAGTTTTATTTATAGTGAATTTGTCCTTCGCATTGTCCTTCAACGTTTAGCAAAAAGTCAGTTATCGTCACACGCAGCCACGCACACACACATACGCACACAAACACATACACACACACACACCCTTAACAAGCCTGTTGCCAGTGGGGGCTTCAGCACTGTTCTAACTCTGCCTATGATGCCATATCCTGCCGTTTCCGTTTCCATGGTTTCCCAGCACTTCCTAAACCTAAAGAGAATAAAAATTGGTAGTTTGATGAAGTTTAATAAGCAAAAGATTGCAGAGAGCAGGACTCTCTCTAACTCACTCTCACACGTTCTAATACAAATACACTTCTTTTATACAATTCACTTTCACTATTAGATAAGAATAAAGTTCATTGAATCTGTTTTACTGTTATTTTGAAACATGGCTTTTCACAGTAAAGAAATGAATGCAAGATGCACCTTTTGTTTTTACTATATATGCAGTGCCAACTAAAGATCTAGCAATTTATTTCAAATGACATTAGCAGCTAGTGATGCATTAACAATTTTATAGCCTGGTTTATATGGAAAATTGAGATAATGAAAAATAAACACATTTTCAGGGTGTAAATTTTAAGCATATTTAAATAATCAAGTACAGTACTAAGACCAACCTCGTCATTCCATGGGGCCTGTACATCATTTATTTATTCTGAAAGAGTTATACGTCAAACAATTCCAGCTAACCATTCAAAAGATTATTTTATGCTTTGCTTAATACGCCATTAAGTCTCAGGACGAAGCAAGCATGCTGTGGACCGGGCTGAGTGTGTCACTGACCCACGTTCACCACACTCTCTCAGTCCAGTCCTCAGAGCTCCCGGGGAATCGCCTTTTTCAGCCCGCTTGTATTTGTGTGGTGCTTTTTAGGCATGGACACAAAGCAGCTTTGCAGAGCTCTTGGCCGAGAAGTCTAACGAGCAAAAACTCGGCGTGGCTGTGCCAAAGAAGAGCTCCCTGAGATGACGAAGAAACCTCGAGTGGAGCCAGGACTCATAAGGAGAGCCCGTTCTGCTCGGCACCAAATTGCACAGTTGTATGTATAGCCATGAGCGATGAGAGACAGTGCGTAGTTTTCTCGTTCCCAACACACCTGAACTGGGCAGTTAAGGGCTGGTCCCGGCGTGTTTTGAGTTGAGACATATTCAGAACTCGAAGCGCTGGGAAAGACTGGCCGTCTGACACTTCTGCTGCTTGAGACATGCCTAGCACTGGATTTCCTAGCATGTGTGTACGGTCATTATTATGGCAGAGCATTGTGCAATATTTCTATGGTGCAGTCTCGTGTTATGGGACAGTGTTTGAGAACACGTACAGGCAGCACTAAGCGATCACAGAGCCCATGCTGCGATATGACCCATATCCTCTTAGCTGTCGTTTAATTAACCTGCCGTGCGCGAGCGGGGTGCTCGCGGGAGCAGTCCATTCTCTCTTCTCTCTTCCATCTGCCAATCTGACCACTTGTACTTAACTCACGCTCCCTCACTGGTGCGTATCTTATCACCATCTTGACTTTCCTATTTCTGTCTCCACTCTTTTGTCAATTCCTCTCACTCTTCTTCACATAAACACACACGCACACACAACTCCCTTGCCTTCCCCTCTCCGACCTACTGCTATGTTTTTTCTTTAGATCTTCTCTTTTGCTCTTCCTCTCTTCTTCCGTCTGTTACCATGGTATCCGGAATGCAGATACCAAGATGGTGAAATGTGTCCTATCTCAAAGACCTGCAACTTTTCAAACAGTGTCATATGGGTGCATACAAGACTCTCACTCTCTCTCTGTCTCTCTCTCACTTATACACATACACACATACACACAAGTCAAAGGCAGGACAGACCTCAAGAGAATGTAGCTATGTATTCCTCTTGGAGAAAAAATCTCCATCTTCTTTCTCTTCTCAAAACACTGAAGTGCCTGTCAAAACTACTGTTAAATATTCATGAGCGTGGTAACATTTGGTCGAACGTATTCTCAGAAACATGCACACACATACACACAAGCTGACTGACATTTGGGTGTATTTGCAGACGGGTGAGTATGTTTGCATGGTAAGACACGGAAATCAATAATTCGTAATTACACTGTGTTTACACTTGTGCTCCAGCCAAATGTGCATATTCATTAATGACCACTCTAGCCATTATTATAGGGAGTGAATGCATATGGTCTTTAGAAAGGCTCTAAAGCAGGTGAAGATTACAATATCATGTTTTTTTCTGATTTGGAGTGCATTTGCAGTTTTGTTCTTTTGGTCATGAGCAATGCATAAAATGATAAATTGTTTAATTTTAATTCACACTGACATATTCACCACTGAACCACATCTTCTTATGGATATGGTCCTGATTGATCAGTTTTTAATATTTTGTGACAATAATTGCACACTTCAATAAATGTCCTTATGTGCATTGTGTATATATGGTGATATTTTTACCATCACAAAGAGTTGGGGAAAGGCATAAAGGAACAGCACCAGAAATACCTTCACATCTTGTGATATCACATCCTTTGTTTGGTCCAGTTAGTGCTTTTGGTCCATACTGTGTTCACACTTCAAACAGCATCAGAGTTCAATTAGAAGCAGGCCAAGACCAAACTGCTACAGGGGGTCTCGATCCACTTATTTGGTGTGCACGAGGGTTCAAAAAGCCACGTTGTCACTTTCTCTGTCAAACTACGTGAACGGAGCAATCGCACCAGGAGTCGTTTAATCAAACCAAAGCTGCCAATCTGAACGCACCCTTAAACGACGTATATACAAATGTGCCAACAGTCAGAAACTCAAACGTGTCCCCAACAAAATATTCTAAATATTAATTCAGTCATTTTATTTGTTGGCAAACAACTTTCACTGTTACAACAAATATTAGTTATGAGTTCATTCAATTTAGAATGCATATGAAAAGAATAAATAATAATTCCATAGATATCATAATAACAATATTGATGGTAATAAGAATAAAAAAATGAAAAAGGTCTCAGTGCCGATAAGATTTTTTAAAATCTCTTCTCCTCCAATGATGATCCGACGATTCAGATCCATGAAAGCACCTCTTGGGAAATGATATGCAGGCAGTCTTGTCTGGGAAATAAAGGAAGTAAATGTGCAAGCTACCTAGAGCCTCATTCTGAGAAAGAGTAAACAGTGGTTGGGCAAAAAATAACACCCATGATGCTTTTCTCTCCATCACCACTAGATTAGGTCCTATCTTAACCGCCTACTCCTTTACTCTGAGATATTCCTCACACTTTAGTTTTGCTCTACTCAACAGACCTCGCAACTGTCCCTACACCTTAATTCCTTCCTTTATTTTCTTGTCCTGCATCAAGACTGAACTGGTAGATGAATATATTTTTTAGTAGACATCGAAGAATTCTGCCTGGCCGCAGGGCATCCAGTGAACGTGTACTGCTTCAACGTGATCCGTATTTGAGTCTGTGATAATCAGAACATTTCGGAGCTGTTTTGGAACAGGAGTATCGGACCTGCCCTTCGCCGTCCGTTCTTGTTTTCGGACAACATCGGCACAGTGTGGAAACAAAACATAAACCATGGTGACGATGCCTTTAAATGATGAAAAGTGACGGTACTGTGTTATATTTGGTTATAAATAAGAAGGAACATGTGTTCGTGTTTTTCTGTGTGAACGTGTATCACGTGGGGTTGGTCACTCCTTGTGGTAATAGGGGGTAATAGCATGGAGGACCAGCACAGTTTCTGGGTTGGTCTAAGTTCTACACAAACACATACGCAGGGAAAAGTATATCAAAACCATGAGGTGTGTGTGATCATATGCAATGCAAGAGCTCTGTACATTTTACATAGAAATCTGTCCCATTTGTTTGTTATTAGTGCGATTTACCTCTCGATAGCTGATATTACAGAAAAATAAAAGTACGAAAAGAAAGGACGCTCCCTCAGTCTTAAAGATTAGATGCTTCATTGTGATTTCATACTCAGAAACGATATCAGAGCTAAACAGGAAGGAATGTGTGCAGCAGAATATCGCCCTCCGGAGTCTAGTGAACCGTGGGTATTTGCGAGTAGAGGGTTGCAGTTCAGTAAGTTCAAGATTCAGGTAAGTGTCTTATCAACATACATAATCATCTAAAATGGCAACTAGGTTGTCGCTATCAGTTCTGTATGCATTTTCACACTTGAGCAATCCGTAAGGAGTTTCAAAGATAGCCAGACAGCATATGGACAGGAGTTTAGGATGGAGGATTGGGTGGCGGTGGGGGACAGGATGCAGGGACAGACATGTGACTGGTATCTGTGGCTCCTGCTGATCTCCATGTCTGTTGGCAGACTTCGTCCCCAGTGAAATCTAACAGGTCAGTTTGCCAGGCCATATAAGACGATTGACGGTTTCATTTCATGAGAAAAAATAAAAAGCATCTGTCCTCCCCTTAAAGTCTCTCTTGTAATGGGAGCTTGTATTGTGTACAGATACACAAACCACACCGAATTGGTTTTTTGGAGATGAGTACACTGGTACTGGTCCTAACTGGAGGTGGTTACTAGTGCTAACTGGTTTTGGGTTTGGGTTCTCATTGGTACTGGGCAGCTATCTGGTATCAGTCTCTCTAGGGATCTATCAGTGCAGTAGGTAGTGGTTCCCGTGCCTTGTGCATTGCATCAGACGCTCACACGCGTGCCCACAGGTGGTGTGGGCGGGGTAGGTCTATAAGCTCGTGACCAGGTGGGAGGGGTCTTGTGGCTGCTCCTCAGGAGAGGCCTCCTCCTTTTCGGGTGGAGCAATGAAGCCGTCACTACCCCCCCGCCCCATCTGGTAATAGCTTTGCAGTTCCTGTATGTGGTTGCGTGAACCCAGGTTCGGCATGCTCTTGTAGTACACGTCGTCTGCATCCACGGCGACGCCCTTGCCGTTGGCCAGCCTCAGCTCGCTCCCATCCTCCTCCTCTTCCTCTTCCGCCTCTTCGTCGTCCTCGTCATCGTCCTCATCATCGTCCTCGTCGCCGTGGAGCCCGTTGATAAGGTCCTCGGTGGCGTGCGGGAGGTCGGTGAGCGTGGGCATGCTGGTGTAGAGTGTGTCCCTGAGCGGCGAGTGGGCACGGGGACCGGCCTGCGCCTCGCTCGGCAGCAGCGGGAAGAAGCTCTCGCTGTTCTCCTGTGGCAGGCGTCGGTGGGTGGAGAATGTGTGCAAGGGGGCGTGGCCGTCCGGGGGCGGCGGCCTGGGAGGCAGGAGGGGCGCCTGCGACTCCTCCCGGATGATCTCCAGACTCAAACCGCCAGCGTCGTCGTGTCGGTGGAAGGCGCCCGGGTTATCCAGCACCATGACATCGTCCTTGGCGATGGCCGAGGCCGCTGAGCTGGCCACGCCCCCGTTGGCCATGTGGTTGCTGAGCTTAGTGCTCAGGGCGCCTGGCCGCTCCTGCGTGCTCAGGTACGGCGCTGCGTAGTTCGCCGTCAGCTCCTTTAGGATCTTCTTCTCCAGCGTGGTGGGCGGCTCGCTGCCGTGGGAGCTATAGGTGAGGTAGTCGCCCGCTGCCATCCCATAGCTGTTTCCGTGGTTACCATTGAGCGGCAGAGTGTCCATGACGCTGGAGTCACGCGCGTTGTTCAACATGCCCTCTGGAACACAGGATGAGTGACAGGACCAAATGTTTAATGTAATAAATACATGTTTGCAAAAACCCATCACAATGACCCACCACACTGCAGATTTTGCCCATATAGGTCCTCAATCCAATAAACAGATAATGTGAATCTATGACTTAAATTATCTGCATTACCCACATACTCTACATTTAAACATTCATCTATTCTCGACACCTAAGACCTCAGACAGGGTATTAATATATATATGATTTTATGTTACCATATTTAATACTATTAAATAAAACATGAGTGACTTCGACATTGATGACAGGAAATGAAATCAAAATGACTTTATTAAAGATATCTAACAGGATATTGTCTTCACTGCACTATCCTGGAAACAGACAACAAACACTAAAAGAACATACAACTGCTGTAACATCAAAGGAGACGAGAGGAGAAGAGATGAGAGGAGAGAAGAGTAGAGGAGAGGAGAGGAGAGGAGAGGAGAGGACAAGAGAGGACACAGGAGGAAGAAGGAGGCGGGGAGGAAGAGCAGAAAATGTAGGTAATGAAAAAAAATGAGTCATACTTGAGTCTCTGTAGGAGGCTGCACATCAGCACGGACGAACAGAGGGAGAAGTGAGAGAGGGAGTGAGCGAGGGACAAAAAGAGGGAGAAAGACATACAGAAAGTTAGACGAAATAAGACAGGAGAGAGAGGGAGAGAGATAGAGAGCGAGCGAGAGAGAGAGAGGAAGAGAGAGATAGAGAGAGAGATGGTTACACAAGAAATGTTTATGGGATATACAGAGGGAAAAAACACAGTACTCAGGTTAAGAACTAAGAACACAGTACTCAGTTAAGAACTAAGAACACAGTACTCAATTAAGAACTAAGAACACAGTACTCAATTAAGAACTAAGAACTCAGGACTTAGGCCAGTCACAAAGAACCAGTGGAACTGTATAGAACATTCCTGCTATGCTCTACACAGTTCAACAGGGTCCTTAAAGAGTCACAGAGCTCTGGACACAGCAAATTACTGGACAGCATTCCGTTTTTATGTCTTCAGAATTTCCTTTCAATTCAAATCAGTGTATTTACACATTATTTAGAAGCTCAAAAGACCTCAAAGCTTCTCATTTAAGATTGTACTTCTCGATTTAGTTAAAACAATTAAAGAACATAAGACAGGACATATACACACACATTCTGCTAATTTAATAAGAACAGCCACAGGATAATTGTAGCCACCCTGTGTCTGGGATTAAGTGTTTCAGAGTTTAAATGCATTTGAATGCATGTATTTTTTGACTGTATGTTTTGTGTTTATACATAGTGATTGTGTGGGTTCATGAGTAAATGTATGCATACGGCATACTTATACAGCATTTGAATGTGTGCATTTTTTTGTGGTGTGTGTGTTTATGTGTGTGTATGTGTTTGTGTAAGAGAAGCAAACCTTGTGTGTTGAACATGTTTGCAGAGGGGTTATTGTACACAGCAGACTCTCCCAGCAGTGTGTTATAAGGGTTAGTGCCATGGGGACGCAACAGTGCATTAGAGATGAGATGATTAGCCATGGTACCTACAACACACACACACACACACACGAGAGAGAGAGAGAGAGAGAGAGAGAGAGAGAGAGAGAGAGAAAAGCAAAGAAAGAAATATAGAGGGACAGAAAGAAAAAGAGAAACAGCAAAAGACAGAGAACATTAAAAAGAAGTGAAAGGACCCAAACACAGACAAAAGGACCAAGAACACAAAGAGGGAAAGACAAACAGTTAGAATGATGCAGACAAAAGACAATACGTCTGCATAGCACTCAGTGGCCCCGGGCACCAGGCAAAACGTCTGAACAAATATACCCTGGAAATAGTGGCAACTGACACTGGGCTTCATATATTTCTAATGGTGCTCAGCAGACTAACAAAGATCAGTTAGTGAAAGGAAAAAAGGCCCCTTGACAAGCCGGGGGAAGCCGCCAGACTGTTTCACTCTAACCAGCCGAGAAACTAAGCTTCGATTTCTTTCACTTTATTTCAGATTTGGACTGCAGTGAGGAAAGAGACAGGAGAAATGTGTATTAGCATTCAGGCATAACCAAGATTGGCAGAGACCGATGGTAAGGAGAACACACATATACATACTTTCACACACGCACACATATGCATGCTCACACACACACATACACACACACATGCACACACAGCAGATGTCCAATGCATTTGGACTGCAGGGGGATTCGGTGTCAGCAAGTTGTAAGAGGGTTTTGATGCCATTCCAGTTTCTTTCACCGCCCTCACAAACATGCACACGCATAAACACACACACACGCACATACACATGCATACACACACACATGCATGCACACACACACATGCATGCACACATGCACACACAGCTTTTGGCTGGTTGGTTTATTCTTTACAGTTAAAACAGAACAGCAAATCAGGCTGCAGAAATGCCTGGCAAATGTCAAAAGGTCATTTCTCAGTGTAGCAGGCCATTGTTGTTATTATTTTAGAGTCTGAAAAAAATCTGGAAGAAAAATGTAATCATCCGATCTAAAAGTTCATTTATATGCATGTGATGACATGGTTTCATTTGTGTATCTACTGTTTGCGTGTATGTGTGTATGTGTGTGTGTGTGTGTGTGTGTGTGTGTGTGTGTGTGTGTGTGTGTGTGTGTGTGTGTAAAACTGTGAGCTACCTCTGTTTAGAGTCGCTGAGCTGTTAATATCTCCTGTGATGAAAGATGACTCGGACTGCTTCCTAACAGTGTCATTCCACATCCTCCGAATGCGACTCTGAGAGAGAGATAGAGGGAGAATGAGGGAAAGAGAGAGAGAGAGAGAACCAGATTGAGGCAGAAAGAGAGGGAACAGTGAAAGAGACAGATAAGCATTAATCCCCAACCCAAACCTTCAGTCTTTCCCAAACACACTAGCCTATTTTCGTGTACACATGAGTCGAACAGAATGATCCCATAGGACAGTTGCAACGGTTGCTAAGGAGAAAAATTTCTTCAGTGTCTTTTTTATACAGTGGCCACACCTGGTACAAAGTCTTCATTTTATTCTTTTTTTATTATGTTGGTTGTTCAAAAAATAGAACTTCATGAGTTTCCATATTTTTATCATTACTTATGAACAGTATGTGGATAGGTGGCTCAAAGCAGGTGAAAATGAATATAAATGTGATATAAGAACAAGACTCAACAAGAAAAGAGAGGTGGAAAACACAGGCATGAGGGTGAGGGTGTTTGGAGACAGAGGGTGGAGAGTGGGCGGAGTTGGGAGAATAGAGAGTGGGTGGAGGGTGGAGAGAAGTTGGAGGGTGGAGGTTAGGCAGAGCGTAGAGGGTGGGTGGAAGGTGGGGAGTGGAGGTTGGGCAGAGCGTAGAGGGTGGGTGGAGGGTGGAGAGTGGAGATTGGGCGGAGGGTGGGTGGAGGGTGGAGAGTGGGCACAGTAAGAGGTTTCTCGGATACTGTGTGTTGGTGACACTGCGGGAATAGAATCATTTGAAAATCCTCTGCCCAAACTTCACTACCAACTTCACTTTGGGACTGTGTGTGTGTGTGAGAGAGAGAGAAGCAGAGTGATAGGGAGAGAATATTGCTTTATTGGCAATATTGTACTATACACAGTCATGCCAATAAAGCCATCATGGCTTGACTTGCGAGACCGAGCATGTTACCTGTGAGTTGGTGGAGTAACGCCCAGGCGTACGTGCAGCGCTGGTCTTGTTGGAAGTGGAGATCGTCGACTCCACACTCTTCCTGCTGCAACAGTGTGTGCGAAGACACCTACCGTACTCCTTACGCACCTAAACAAACACACACAGGGTAAAAAAAAAACACCTTCACATATTTACAAGGATATAGGTGTATATAAGTGGAATATGTGTGTGTGTGTGTGTGTGTGTGTGTGTGGGTGGGTTAACCCTATAACATTTAAACTGACATTAAGCAGTCAATTAAACACACATCTTATTTATGTGACTTTAATAGTTAGTGTGCTGAATGACCTTTCATTGTTATAAATACAAGCACATGGACACACAAGAGACACACACACACTCTTTCCCGCCTTTATACTTGATTGAGTTATTAACCATTAGGGACCTGAAATGCATCATTGGGTCCAAAACCTCTCCAGTCAAACATTAATGTCCCTTATCAGAATCAGACTCCCTCTTGCTCACACAATAATAGGACTCTAATTGCTTTTTAACGAAGTTAAGATGGACGTCATGTTATTGTTTGTGCAGCTGTTGAAAGCAATCGCACATGACCTGCCAGGAAAATCACAGCATACATGAGTACGTCTCAGCGGACCATTCAGCTCACCAACACGCCCCAAAAGAATCCAAACAAGCAGGACTGCGGTCGAGACTCGAGAAGGTTGAGGTTCGAAAAGATGGAGAATTTATGAGTTTGGCTTTAAATTATCTCTGCCTCTGAAAACTCAAAAGTGTAATAAAACAAGCCAGGTCCAAGAATAACTTGTCATGAGATTAGGAAAAAAAATCAGTTCTGTGAGAGAATATTCTATTGTTTTTTATATTGTTCTATTAGAATGCTAGAATGAAGTGGAGAAAGTCTCTCAACTCTTTAGTGAGTAGAATCAATATTCTGAATATAAACAGTGGGAAACATATGAGCAATGAAATGTCAAACAAGTTCTACGAATTACACTGGGTGTACAGTCAACAGCTAATAAACCATTAGCATGATATTAAAATCAATAGTGTTTCTGAGTTATGACAGCTGTTAGAGTAGCGTTAGTTCTCAGGCCATCTGTATTGTCGCCCTCATCAATGAGCAAAAGCCTTAATCTCAGTTCATCTTCCTACATCAGCTGTAAGAGGGTACAAGCGTGTGTGTGTGTGTGTGTGTGTGACTGCTACCTTCTTCTGCAGGATGCAGTGGAAGATGAAGATGAACATGCCCTGCAGTGAGTTGAAGATGGTGAACAGGTAGGCCATGATCACCGTGTTCTCATTGATGTACATGAGACCAAAGGCCCAGGTCAGACCCAGCAGACAAAGCAGAGCTATGGCACCTATCACCCAAGACCTAAAAGAGCAAGAGAGGGAGAGAATGAGAGTGAGTGAGAGTGAAATAGAGAAAGAGAGAGTGAGTGAGAGATTGATAGAGAGAGAGAGAGAGATAGAATGAATGAGACAGAGAGCGAGCGAGAGAAATAGACATAACAACAAAGCAAAGAACATCTGATGCACAAGAGATGCACAAGCGCACCAGCCAAGGAACCACACGTGACCCCTTTAATGACCTGAGCCACGTGAACCTGTTAATGACCAGAGCCAGTTTACTTTATCTGGGGACATTACGGTGTTGCCACTTTATTGGCTTGTAGTTGAACTGCAGCAATGGCGGGACTGGAATATAAACTGTGTGTGAGAGGGGGCCAGTATATTCCTGGAGTCAAATATCCTGCTGGCTCCAGTCTTTACGTCTGCACATCTGCCTATCCACGCTCAGCTCTGAGATTCACGGTGGTTTAGAAAAGCCATTAATTCACGTGCAGTGCGTAATTCATTAATACTGAGAACGGACCTGCTGTGGCAAGCTAAAGTCTGGCACAGAATCATCTGAGGGGGACACAGAAAGAAAGCGAGACAGAGTGTCGTGGGCCAGAGAGCGGATCGCCTAAGTGCCATTCTGTTTATTATTGATAAAAAATCTGATCAGCTCTACTGCTAAACACAGAAACTCAAGGCAGGCGCCAGATGGACTGAGTTTTAAAGGACAGTGTGTGCAGGAACAGCATTCTCAGGGTCTCTGCACCATTTGCAGGGCTGCTTTTACAATGAGACAGGTTTATGAATGGCCTCAAAGTAACCATGAGATCTGAAAGTCGAAACAATGGAGAGGAGACTAGAGGGCTGTGCACCCCAATCAGATGCATATTTTTGAGAACACACATTCTGATTGGGCAGGAACCCTTACCCAAATCTATCTGTGACAAGCCCACAACAGAATGCTGAAATGATAAACAAAAATGCAGAATAGGAAAAGAAAGAAGAGAGAAGACGGCTCGATGAGACTGATGAATCATTCATATTCGTCATAAATAAACCAAAACAGAACTCAAAGAGATGGAATACATAAACAAGCAGGAAACACACACACGTGCACCCGCGCACACAAACACACACACACACACACACATTTGATGATGATGGTATAAAATATTGACTTTCCATTCTATACAATTTCACTCTAAGGGTGAACAGTGTGATGACGTAAGACAGAAACTGTTAAAACTGCTAGCTCAGTTTAGCAAAGCATCCGCTTCACTGCAACAACAAAACAACTTCGAAAATAATACAGGGAGACAATGCTTCAGGCGCCTGTGCTTTCTTGCTACAAGAACAGACTAAACGTAGCCTGGGCTTACGTTAGCCTGACAACACGGCACATTCGGAGTGAGCGGAAGGTGAACGCGCGACAACCTGTAGCAGAAACATGGCGATGCGTTGTCGATATATATTCCAGGCTCTAAACATATTCCCAATATGTTACGCTCTGCTGTGGGAAGAGATCTGTCGCTATTTTCAGTTCATCTCTGTGATGAGGTATTTCTGACTCTTGTCTCCCTTCCAGCAAATCAAATGCACGCTTCACAGGAAATTGGAAGACGGAGCTGGCAACTCCAAAAACCCCATCGCTTCCTTGCCAGTGTGATTCCGCATCGCTGTCTTGTCGCATAAGGGAAGAGTGACAAACTGAGTGGGGAAGCAGTTTTTAGCATGTAGCTATTAAACTGGCATGCGCGTACTTCTGAAGTCACTGCGTGGCCCGTTTCAATTACTTTACCAGTAGTGATGAGTGAGCGTGTTCTGAAGTAGTAGCGAATCGCAAATATATCAGAACATTTCCACCAGCTACAATCTAAAAACAGCCCAGCGTTTTTCCTTTTGTTTTTCTTTTCTTTCCTTTCTTAACATCTTTCCACCCTTTGCTTCTACCTTCTCGTTACATTGATAGACGTTCGTTATTATCTCGCATGTCTACAAAACTTCATTTAAGCTCACGCATGTGCTTTACAGTCCAGCAAAATCGAGTCTTTTTTTGTTTTTGATGCCGAAAGGAGACTAAAGTCCTCCATTATCTCCACAAATCTGTTTCGTTGCCAGCGCTAGTAATCTTTCGCCCTTTAAATGCTGTTGTTTTCTACACTGACCTGGTCGCAGTTGATTGTTATGAACACTGGCGTCAATTTGGAAAGCTCTTCTGAAAAAGAAGCTGTTCCAGACTGGTGATTTAGCTGCGCTTAAATTCAGCGTTGCTGATGTGTTGCGAAAACCCCTTACTGGTAGAGTCTGAACTTGCCTCTTTTCCATAAACATCTCTCAAGTGCACTGGCTCCAAATGCTCACTAACAACGATGAAGCTTGGAGAGGCCAGCGACTTCACACTTGTGTCGTGACTTCAACGCTTCAGTATTCTATACATTCCATACTCTATTTGGGAGAGGAACCAGTCCAAATATATTTTTCTACTCCAGGTTCCCAGTTAGCTGGAACTGGGCTGCCTGCCTGAGCTGGAGTTGAAAGAGAACAACAATGTGAACTGGCCGGGGGTCCCTTTGGTACCTCTGATCTCCACATGTTTTATTATTTTTCCAACCTTTTCATAATCACTGCACTTGCCATTCTGTATTTAGGTCACATAACTTTCTTCTGCCAACTTTAGACTGAATTATCAACATCAAAAGGAATAATCAATTGCTGAGACGAGCTGAATAGCCTAGATTCGGATTCGACAGTCTAGCACTGGGCCAGAGAGTACATGTGCAAAGTGCTACACCCTAAGAAGTGTACACTATGGCTGAAATGACTGGACATGCTCCAATACACTTCAGACTGCCCTTTCCTCAAACCCTCCACCCCATCAATACATATCTGAAGCACTTTGATTCGAAAGCATTGGAGATGCTTAAAATTTCATTTAGCTTTCCCCCCCCAAAAGCTCTGACTTCTTGAAGGGTATTAGAATTTAAGTAAAGATGTATTTGTGAGACTACTGGGACTTGACCAAACGTTCAAAACACCGTATGTGCACTGGATCAGATTCCAGTTCCAAACTCTCCAGATAAAGTATGTGTATGAGGCAGAGGAAGACATGGAATGATAACAACAAGAACTGTAAGTTTGTCAGGGGGTATGCGAATGCAGAAGAATTGAAAACACAAGACCTAAACATGCACTCACACATACACACACAAGGACTTACTTGATGTTGTCCAGGCAACCAGAGTCAGGTTTCAGAATAGCAGTGTGGTGGAACATCTTGTAAAGTGCAATGCCGAGGAAAATCACATTCAGCTATACAAGCACACACATGTGTGTACACACACACACACACACACACATACGCGCGTAAACACAGTCAGGTTACAAATGCAAGAATATATAGAACATTCAAACAATTTTCATCCTATATGATACAAAATGGGTATGGCTCAGTCACTTGTTCTCTCTCTCTCTCTCTCTCTCTCTCTCACTTGCTCTCTAACTGCAGTTGTCAATGGTGTCTTGTCTGTCTTGTGGGGATTTAAAGTTCACTCCAACACACTGTGACTTTCACATAATTGGCAAAATGTCCTCGGAAGACCATTATCTGTGCCCCCCCTGTGTGTGTGTGTGTGTGTGTGTGTGGGTGGGCAAGTGAGTGTGTGTTGGGGGAGTGAGAGAAAGACAGAAAAAAGGAATGAGAGACTGACTCTTTAAAACCATTATCTGTGATCCCTCCTTGTGAATGTGTGCACATGCGTGTGTGTGAATATGGAGGTGTCTTTTTTCTACCTGTGTAGTGTGTGTGTGTGTGTGTGTGTGTGCACATATACGTGTGTGTGTGTCTGTGTTTGTAGTATGTGTGTGTGTGTGTTTGTGGTATGCTTACCATGATGATGAGAGTTGCAGGGCCAATAAAACTCCAGATGAAATAGGTGTCTAACCGAAGCCAGCACCTGTAAAAAATAAAAGAATGAAAGAAAGAGAAAGAGGGGGAGAAGAGAGAGAGAAACAGAAAGAGACAGAGAGAAAGAGAGCTTCAGTCAGAATTACTTCTCAACCCAAATGAAGAGGTAGGTAATCTAATATGCACTGGCTCTGGTGTGGACTGCTCAGACATCATGTTCCGACGTCTGGAGCATCATTATGTAGAACCTTCTGGAACATCTCAGAGCTGTCTGAACATAAAGGAGTGAATGACAGCCTATAAGTGAATTATTAAACTCTTCATCTCTGCTTCCCTGAGATCACCTCTAAAACTCAGCAGAAGTGTGTTTGTGTGTGTGTGTATGTGTGTGGGTGTGTGGGTGGGTAGGTGTGTGTGCGAGTATGTGTCCTGAACCACCTGTGCAGCTAAGCATGTATTACCCATTACCCAGGAACAGGTTCCATATGGAAATGAATAGAGGCCAAATGAGATTATAAATACTTTATGGTCTCCAATGGGACGTACAAATCATGTACACTGGAACAAAGCTATGCGGACTGTCCTTTTCTAGTAGATTCCATCCATTACCAAGCTGGTCATGTTTCCAGGCAGTCAGGGTGCTACTTGATGACATCATCCATTTTCATATCCTTTCACTTCTGCTATGGAAACTTTGGACATAATGCAGCTCTAGCTTGCAAATAAAAAAAATCTCAGATGCCCACATCTCTATGACAACCATAAGTCACTTAGATCATAATAATTCATGCTAGATTCTTTTTCTTGTTGCTTTATGATTATGGTAATGCTTCATTGCGGGGGGTTGCCAACCCTGGGCACCTGAGAGTCCACGTTCTGCGAGTGTTTTGCAGTCCTCCTAAAACACCTGCCCTAGCTAATGAAGGGCTTGAGGACCAGCCGGCGAAGCCGTCGCTTCATGTTGAATCAACCGTGTGAGACTCGGCAGCACAAGTGAGTTGTGATGTGTATCCTGGAGATGGAGCACACACCAGAGTGCTTTTTTAACCATCTCTACACAGGGAAACATGGAATGATGTTTCAGCCATGACCTTACTGACAAGGACATCCAATTCTTCCTCTCTTCTCTGCTTTTTGCACCCCTCCCCACCTCGTCTGCTTTTTTAAAGATGCGTGTGACCTCATTTTATCAGGCCACACTCTAGTCTTGCTCTCAACCAATCACCACTTGTTCCTATATTGCATTCACCATCCCATATTTAAATGATGCTATATGTTGAAATATTGATGCAGATGAGTCTCCGAGTGGGGCCCTGTTCGGAAGCTACTCACAGTGATGTCACAAGAGTGCGTTCTCCTGGACAACGATACATGGCAACGAGTTTTCAGGACTCTACCCACTTCAGACGATCGAGCCGCAAAAGTACATCACACATTCAACTCAATGGCTCTTTTAGTACCAGAAGTGGGTAGTCAGTAGTACCATCTGGAAACGTACTTTTGTACAGTTCTGAGCATTCATAAGGGAAGGAATCTACTTTTTAGTTTTTAGAAATTTTAGCCATTTATTTATTTAGTTATAAGTTCCATGTATTGTTTAATTTAAAAATATTTTGTTAGTAGCACCTGGTTCACATTATTGTTGGTCATATTAGTGTTATATCCCTATGTGTGGCACCCATAGGTGTGTAGGTAGGTTGGACATGTTCTAAGTGTTTGTGTCTCTTCCGGTTCCCATGCTGACACTGAAGTCCATGCCAGGTTTTTCTCCCTCTCGTGATCTAGGATCCACATGCTCCTTGCCAGGCCTTACACCGGCTGGCCTGTACAGTACATATATGTACAGAGCAGAATGCAGAGAGAAAGCTATGGTGGAACAGAGATTCGAGACAGTGATAGTGATAGAAATCTAGAGACTTTTATTTCCCACATTTATGTGATCGTGTTTGCTTCTCCTCTTATGGTTTCTGGATACTATTGTAGGACGTAGTTGAATCCCGTGTAGGTCTTTGGTATTGCACGCTGGTGGTGAGGAATGACTGCTGTTTTCATTAGGTGGGGGTGTTCCTCAGTTTATTGTTTTAGGCAGTAAGGGCTGATTTGTCTTTTCCTTCATAGGTTTTAGTTTAGGTAATTGTTTTATTTTGTAGAACGAACATTGTTTACCACTTCAAAATTGCCCATTGCTGAAGACCTTTAGCCGGATGTGCATGTGATACTGGTTTTCGTATGTTCAGTACACGAATTTAAAAAGAACCTTGGGTTGTTTCTGGTCAAAGTCTAAGTCAATTTTATTTATATAGTGCTTTTTACAACATATGACAAAGCAGCTTTACAAATGCATAGATCCAAATCCATAATGAGCAAGCCATTGTGCCCATGGTCTTATTCTCATATCCATTTTGACCAGTATTCATGCACACATTGTCATGACCACCTGCCTAGACGTGGTCATAACATTAGACCCAAAGTATCACAAAAAGTGAGGTAACTTCAGTTCTATGCTGACAGATGTGATTTGTACTAAGAAACTCAATACTTTAGTAGTTTTTTTTACCTAATATATTTTTACTTTTACTAAATGCTACTTTTACTGCCTTTTCTTCTAAGTGAGGTATTATTTAATAACATTTCATCTAATATTACTTGAAATAACATGGTTTTAGCCTTGTGACAGACGACTACAACAGATGCCGCAGTGTTTTCACCCAGCTGCACTAACACGGTATGTTAAATAAACAAGGGTTCTTTAATTATCTCCCTTCCATTAAATAGATATTATGCTGTGAAACAGTATTCACTTTATTACCTACCAGGTTTCCTTCATTGTCACAAACGTCTGACACTGAGTGCTGTCTGGATGCCATCCAGTTACACACAGGTGCGGCAGGACTGGATACGAGGGCTTCGCAGTTCCGGCACGTACCGGTGTTTTAGAACAAAAGCAGCAGTGCGAGGAAACCTGGGCTAACATTTCTCCCTGGCAACGTGGAAGACGGATAGTGAGGTTTTGGAAGCAGTTGACTGCAGTCCCAACGTGATGCTGCTGGTGTGATTTGGAAGATCACCATGAAAACAGCAGCTCTCTCAGCAGTGAAGCTTCTCTTACAAATGGGGGGTGATTTCTTTTTCACACAGGGGACATGGGAGCTGGATGACGCTGGATGGTTTTAAAGTAAATGTAATAAACATATAAATGTGTCCTTTGTTCATGCAGGTTCTCTTTGTTAAGTGCTACATTTGGTCTAGATTTGGATGGAACATCAAATGCGTTTTCCTTACACAGTATGACAAATGATCTTAGATTTTTTTGACATTTTATTTTATGGGTGGTTTTCATTGGACTATGAAGCATGTAGAGCTGCATTCAATGTATGTTCTATGTATGTTCCGTGTATGCTCTATGTATGTCCTATGTACTGTGTATGCTCTATGTATGTTTATGCTATACGAATGAATCATTATTCATTATTATTACATTCACACATATAAATAACCAAGAAGGACAAACTGCCATAGTTGGAAAGTGATAAACCATCTTCAGATCGATTTTGAGTATAACTGTTTTTGATTTTTAAGATTTTATGTGTGATCATTACTAAATTTGGAAATTAAAAAGTGTAATCACTGTGATAATGGTGTAATGACTTGAGGGTAATAGTTGAACACCATTTTACAATAATTACACTCTTAATTTCCTTAATTTGTAGTAATGATCACACTCAAAACCTTAAAAATCAAAAACAGAATTTGTGGATGAGGAGTGTGAACCCTGTGAATGTGGCTGAAGGAGGCCGCACTCCTCGACTGTACTCACACTCGGTCGGTGCCATAGCTACGGTAGTCGACGGCGGCCGACACGGCGACGATAAGGGCGGGCACTCCGTAGCCGGTCAGGTAGAAGTACTTAGTGCGCGAGTACTCGCTCTCAAACACCTCCACCAGCATGATGTAGAGCTGCACGCCCTCCAGAAACATCCACGTGAACGCCGCCAGGAAGAAAAAGTGCAGTAATGCAGCAAATACCGCACACGCAATCTGAAAGGCATGTGAACGCAGCACAAGCACACGCGTGCAAACATGTGCACAGGCATAACACACACACACACACACAGAACAAAGCCAGATCACATATTTAGAGTCCAGTTTTGAGACACTCGGAACTATGCACAGACCCTGGTCGTGATTTTAAAGCATGTGTGACTTAAAATAGTTTTGTAAGTGGGTTTTCCATATTATCTCTCTCACTGTGTCTCACTCTCTGCATCTCAGAGGACATGCGTAGGTTTTTGTTATTAACAGGAGGTCAAAGAGCAACTTCACTGTGGTAATTAAATGGCAGCCTGGAATCATTCTCCAGCAACTTTGGGGTGGAGCGTCTATACATCATATGCATGTGGGATTCAAAAATATTTCAAGGCAAAAAATATTTTTTTTCAGATTATATACCAAGGCTCCAATTTTTCAAAATCTAAAAAAAACAAACATCAAACATTTCTGAAACTTTTCACGTTTTTCTGCTGCTTTGACACTTTTCATTTTCTCCTCAACAAAATTCTTAACATTCTTCATAAAATGTCACTATTAAAAAAAACCCCACAGCAGTATCATGAATATATTCTTGCATCTAGCAGGTAGGTATTTTAAGCCACTATCACTATCCCTTTCCTAAGGATCCTTATACCGTGCACATTTTAGCGTTCTCTGTCTAGCAAACCCGGCTCAGCTCCAGGGGACTCGATAATCAGCATGTGAGTTGAATCAGATGTGTGAAACAGCAGAAGGCCTAAAATGGGAAGTGTGTGTGGGGTGTGGGTTAAGGACCTGGGACTGCTAAATATCCACCACCAAAACCTGGCGTATAATCACAGTAATGGGTTTTCGGATCTACATATACATCTACACATATATGTACATATATGTTGGATCTAAATATATATACACTCATATAAGTAAGAAGCCTCTCGCAAGGCTTGCAAAGAAATATGGGATGGATCATGGTTCTTGTAATTAATATTTCCTTCGCAGGCTGGCGCACGTGAGCACGTGAGCACGTGAGAACATGTGCGTGTGCCACTCACAGGCTGGTCAGCACGGTTGATGCCCGTGAGGAAGAGCGTCTCGGCGATAAAGAGCGAGATGCAGAGGTTCTTGTGGATGGTGTTGCGGTCGCTCTGCAGGCCGCGGAAGAAGCAGAAGGTGAAGATGCAGATGAGCAGGCAGACGAGGGAGAGCAGGATCCCCACCCATGTGATGAGGTCCAGGAGCAGCTCGTGCATCTGATCTGCCTTCTGAAAGAGAGAGACAGATGAAGAGTGTGAGACAGACAGAGAAACAGACAGAGAGAGACAGAGACAGTGAAACAGAGAAAGTGTTAGAGATAAATGCTTAGAGAGACAGACGGAGAGAGACAGAGAAACAGACAGGGAAAGTAAGACAAATAGACAAGGTCAGAGAGAGGGGGGAGGAGTGGAAGGATACAGAAGAAATGGAGGATGTGGGACAAAGTAGAGAGTAGGACAGGGAGAAAGTTTATTGACACATTTCTGTCATTCTACACACCACAAAGTGTTTCTACAAAAATGCCACACATGACAAGAATGCAGAGATTCCATCGCATATGTTCCAGAACACAACAAACCAGCGTGGCATGGATCCAGCATCCAGGAAGCCAGTTCTGAGAGTTGCACAACTTCCTTTTGGTCCAAAGTGCCTCTGTGAGGAAGAGACACTCTGTCTAATCCTCAGGCCTTAAATGCACAGAGCAGCCAGCTAGGCTAATGTGTTGTCTGAACTCTGCTGAGCAGAAACAATGTGTTACATTTGTCCGCAGCCGTACTTGTCTTCAAGTGTTAAAATTACAAATTCATTTTGTCTGCAGTATTAGGAAACGGATGCACTGAAGCATGGAACACCCTCACTGTTCACTCACCAAGGCCCAGTCGAGCCCACACCCATGCAAACACACACAAGACACACACATGCACACACACACACACACACACACACGGTTGTATTAATCATTCATATGTATCAGCAACATCCATTAACACAGCCTCGAGGGTGTGGGTGAGGTCCGTTGATGTGTGTGTGTGTGTGTGTGTGTGTGTGTTTAAGGTCAGTCATGCCCTTGGCACACAGTATTTACATTTATGTATATACTGACCTTTCTGTATTTATGTCATGTGCATTAAAAATTTCAGCACTCACCTTTCGCATGCAGAAACACTATGGCACATCTGGGCACATCACATGTGTTGGGACTCAACAGCTGTACGTAATGTGAGCCACATGAGAGGCTGACTTAGGTTCTCATGGGTCCTGTGTGTGTGTGTGTGTGTGCACGCATGTGTGATATGTCAGTGTGTGCGTCCTGCATCTCTATTCATCAATTTCCCAGCTGACAACTTCTACCCTTAGCACATGAGTGATGGATGTCTGCACATATGAGTGTGTGTGTGTGCGTGTGTGTGTGTGTGTGTGCAGGTGGGCGTAAGAGTGTGTGTGGTTGTGTGTGGGGGGTGGTGTAGACATGGTGAGGCAGACACAACAAGAACCATCACCTTGGTGAGGTAACATACATTATGAAACTGCTTCTACTCAGTTCAATAACTTCAAAAATGCAACCATTTTTCTAGCTCCTCTCTCCTCTTTTCTCTCTCTCCTCTCTCTCTCTCTCTCTCTCTCTCTCTTCTCTCTCTCGCTCTCATGGATGAGTGTTTGCATGTTCTACCAAAGTGGCCTATTCAAACTCACCACTGTGGAATCCCATTTGAAACCTGTCATTCGAATCCTACACTACACCTACCCGGCATTCAAGGAAGTGTTTGAATTCTGAAACGCTCGTGCCTGATTTCCCCTTTCAGAGAGCCAGGTCACATGACCCGAAGAAAAAGAGGGAGAATGCTCTCCATTTCCCCACCAGCACGTCTGTGGCGCCAACGTTTCAGTCATTGTTTTTCTTCAGTGGGACACCGTAACGAGCTGGAGCCATAATGAAGAGGAGTTAAAATTACTGAAGCCGTCCGTTAGCATAACAAGATGGAGGCCTGGCGCATTTCTATTGCTCTGAGCTTTCTACTTCCTTTTATCTCTTCCCTGCAAGAGACATTGAGTCTAATCCTCCCCACCACGAGCGAATCAGGATTATCAAACGAGTGCAGAAAAGAAGAGGCAGTCTTCCCAGAGAACTGAAACGTAACTGAAATCCCCCTGGCTGGACCTTTCAGACATCACTAATCACCCAAAGATCAAACCTTCTGAAGGTATGAATTCACCAGAAGGCATAAACTAATCAGGCTCAGCTTCTGTTCTCTGCCAGAACAGCTCATGTTCTAAATGGCACATCGCAAGAGGGCTGCAAAATATTTATGAAACGGTAAATAATGAAAGCGGGTCTAAAAAAACGTATACGAAAAGACCGAGGAGCAGAACCCATGAGGGAAGGATTCGGAGGGGTGATCTCCGAGCCCTCTCCACCGGGGCCTCCAGAAAGGGTGGCGGTTTTGCTCCGTCCCAAATCGCGGCACGCCTGAATGCAGCCGTGGAGAATGCCGAATACCTGATTCAGTAGTGCTGAGAGGCAGAGCAGAACAAAACCGCACCGTCTGGGGGTCCCTGAGGACCAGGCTGCGAAACGCTGATTTGGAGCACACAGTAATAATGATAATAAGTATCATTATTATGACTATTACTATTTATAACTCAAAACTGAAATGCAAAAAGGCCTGGTTGAGTGTGTGTGGATGTGGATGCAGAGTACAGCAAAGCAAGGGTCCCTGAGGACTGGGCTGGCAATGACTGATTTGGAACACAGTAATAATATTAAAAACTATAATAATTACTATTGCAGTTATTATGTATGATTCCCAGACTGGAAAGCAAACATGCCTGAAAGTCTGTTGTTGGGGTGGGGGGTGCATCAAGAGTGCATGCATGTGTGTGTTGTATGTAAGCATTCTGAGCATGAGTATGTGTGTGTGTGTGTGTGCATGTCTGTGAGCATTTTTCTCATTCACCTTGACCTCCACGTGGGCCATGAGCACGGCGAAGTTGGTGAGGTGTGTGCAGGAGCAGGAGGTGTGTGTGCGGTTGGTCCCGAGCAGCCTGCAGTCCTGCGTGGACCAGAAGCCCGTCATGGTGCGCTTGGAGTAGCTCCAGAACGAACAGTTCGGGTTGAAGTTCTCCTCTGACTGCTGTGAGCACAAAAACACCCACACAAACACACACAGACACACAAGGCACAGTGAGGAATCGATGCAGCGTCTCTGCCATTGCCTCTTAAACGACAGCCGACGGATCGATGCCGGCAGCTCCTCTGTACGCTGTAAGCGCTTGATAGCAACGTTCGACACCGCAAGACGTGCACGCATCGTCATGGTACCTGCAAGTGTCGGACGGTGAAGACTACAGGTTCGGACAGGTAGACTTTGTTGCTGTCTTTGTTGATGGCTGCCGTTATGACGGGCGAGTTGACGATGAGGGAGTAGTTGGGGTAGGCGGTCTCGCTGCCCAGACGCACGCTGGCGTTCTCGGTGGACAGGTACTGGCCCAGGTTCTTATACAGGACGAGAGCCATGCGGATCTCACCTGGGAGACACAAGAGCAGTCGTCATGGTGACACTCTTGGACTGAGGAGGTAAGTCCGGCGGAGGCTGCGGCCAATCAGGCCTGGACACTCAGGGAAGCCATGAATAGAAACTCCCGTTAACACTCTCAGGAGAACAAACGGGCACAGAAAGAATGGATCTGAATGAAACAGGATTTCACACCTCTGCTCAGAATATGGGAAAACATATAAGGCAAAGCTTAAGAGAGCCAAAGCTATAGATTTAGCAGAAGGGTGGGGAGAGGAGACATGTTTGCAGAGAGAAGAACAAGAGTGGAACCAACGAGGAGTTATGATGGAGGTAAAACAGGCAGCGGGTGGGTTGAAGGAAGGCGCCCCACGTACCATTGCGTCCTTGCTGTTTGAGTGTGTTCGCTGAGAGATGAATGGAGTTGCCGGAAGCTTCCGACTGAGGGAAAGTCAGGTCTGCCAGGTTGCCGTCTGTGCTCAGCCGAGCCACCTCCAGCTCTGCAAACCCAGCGAACACATGTAAAGTCAGACACTGCCCCCTGTCCCAGTGGAGGGGAATAACCATTAGTGGTACATGTAAACTTGGAGCACAGTACACGTATTAGACACAAATTAGACAAAAAGGCAAGGCAAGATTATTTATATAGCACACTGGCAATTCAAAAAGAACCAAATTCAGTATTTGTTGCTTTAGAACCAAATTTAACATTTGCTACTTTATAACCACATATTCACTGCTTTAGAACCAAATACCAAATTCACTAAACCTTTTTGCAAGGTAAACATTTAAATGATATATTACAAATTACATTAAATATTAAATATTAATAGGAACAAAAACATCTCAAACATGGAAATATCTGCAAGAACCTCTATGGTATAAGGTTTATCAGACCTGAATTGAAAGAGTCAGATAATAAACCTGAATAAATGTTAAGAGGATAAACAAGGAGGTGTGTTATTCATGCACAGCTGAGCATGAGAGCGACGCACCCATGACACACACGCAGAACCCGGACTTAATAAACACGTTTACAGGTCTGACATTGTAAACATGTAAATATTTCAGCCGTGTATGAAGGTGTGAATGTATGTGCCGAGGCACGGTGTTTCCAAATGATTTAATGATTTGGTGTGAAGCATATTAAAAATAGACACCTGTGCCAGTCCTTACAGCTTCAAAAACAGCCAACTGTGTGTGTGTGTGTGTGTGTTACTCCTAGGGGAGTAATGAGTTAGAGTGGAGCTGCACACCTTTAAAGGATATCTGTATATGTGAGTGTGCGCGAGTGGCGAATTAAATTTATCGTCCTCGTACAATACCCGAGGGTGTCCCAGCCATGAACAGCAGAATTCTGCACCTGTCTTCGTACAGGCTGGTACTATCAGTTTCCTTGAACACATGCTGCAGTGTCTTAGATCAGATAAAATCAATTACTAGAGACTAATAGCTTTTTGTTATTCCCTCTGATGTCGTGATCATTTTGGCTTCCTCACCAGTTTTACGGTTATTTTTATTAAATAAAATTATTTTTCAGGTTTAGGTGAGAAGATGTTTCATAAATTTGTTTATTGTTGTTGCGCTGTGGAAAATCCTTCTGGGGTCAATAATGCTAGGCTGCACAGCAGTGACTGAACATTCTGTACACTTGGGCTGAAAGCTAAAGCCTTCTTAAAATAGTTCATCTGTGATAAATATAGAGGATAGTAATGCTGCTAACTGATCTCGAACCTGTGTTGCAGTTCAAAATGTTATGGATTTCCAGTAACATGGACATTCTGTTCTAAAAAACAAGTATTTTAGTGTTCATCACACTAATGAACAACCTCACTTAAGGGGGGAAATTTTGTGGCATGGTGAAAATCATCTTGGACATGCGCATGCACACACACACACACACACGCACAGAAGCAAACACGAACACACACACACACGCATGCATGCAGACACATACTGCGCCTAAAGAAATGGACTCACATACCCCTAGGGTGATGATCAGAGAAACTGTGTGTGTGTGTGTGTCACCCCTGTGTGCAAGCATGTGTGTGTATGTGTGCAAGATAAAGATCTGCAAGAAACAGAGCAGGCTAGTTATATAAAACACTTCCAACTCTGCAAAGCAGACACAGTGCCTTCAAAGCAGGCACACACACACACACACACACAGACACACACACACACAGACACACACACACAAAGGCAGCAGGGAAGCTCATGCTGTGCCTAACCTAATTAGCTGGATCTAGTCTTTACAAACACTCAGTACATGAAGCATAACACATAACCACCCACTCTCTCTCACACACACACATACACACACACACACACAGCTGATGAGATTAATGTACAAGCTCTCCTTATACAAAACATAAAAGTTGTTTTGATCTTACTGCTGTGACTATGCTGTTATCCTGTTTAAAAGAGATTATATGTATATTTAGAGCTTCTTTTTGTCACTAAAGTAAGACAATATCTAAATTCTGTCACAAAAAAGACCATTTCGAACAGACTTCCTCTGCAGACTCTCATGATATTGCCACAGAATCATTTACTGGAAGCAGCTTGAAGCAATGAGGGAGACGCATGGAGAGAGAGAGAGAGAGAGAGAGAGAGAGAGAAAGAGAGAGAGAGAGAAGGAACAAGGACAAGCTCATTTGAATAAACGGATAATCGAGATCGAGAGATTTTGACTGCAAGATTAAGATTTGCTTTCGGGTAAGATTTAAGATGTGAGATCAAAACCAAGAACAAATATTCATATTTTGTTTTCTCATAGAAAGCTTATATATGTGAAAACAAGTGTGGAATGGTTGGAATGAGATGTCTGAAAGCCCAGCTGACTCCCTGCAAGTCTGACTCATTCATACCCATATCAGCACTACCATCACTTGAGTGAATATTTCAAATGTATGACATTCAAAATGACCTATAATTAAAAATAAACCTCAGTTGACTAATGTTGACATGAAAGCCACTAATGACCGAAACACCTAGATAAAAAGGCACCAAAGCAGATGTTTGTGTATGAGAAGAAACGGCGCTGATGACATCATGGACTGGGAAAAGAAGAGAGAAGGAAGAAGAGGGCCTAGAAGTCTTCCTCAACCTATAACCAGACACACAGGCACTGGCCCTGAGCCGTGGAAAACTGCTGGACTCGTTTGCTACAGCTGATGGATTTCCATTTCCCCTACAGCCAGGATCTCCTGCGACCCCACGACCCCCTGACCCTGTTCTGTTTTCCTTTCGCTCTCTTTCGTCTACATTTCACCTTCTCTTTCTCCACCTCTGTGCCTGCCGTCCGAGTCTCCACCTGCCTCTCAGCTGTCATGCTCCATCTCCAACAAAGTTCTCTGTTCTCAGCCTCCCCCGACAGGCTCCTCCCGGCAGCTGATTGGTTGCTTTCCATGGATACATCTGTCGCATCATCGCTATTTTCTCTCTCTCTCTTACACCCTGTCTCACATCCCTCCATGTGAGACTCCCTCTCTCGGTTTACCCCACGCCCTTCATCCCCCCCACTTCACCAATGCCCCTTAAGTCTGCGTGTCTGAGTTCACTCAACCACTCCTTAAAACGCGCGTCCCTGAGATTGAGCCCTTTCAATGCGAGCGCGAGAGCGAGCCTCTTTCCCTTTGCGAGTGCACGAATGGCTGATTTCCACTCGTCATACACCCACGACTCTGATTTGCCGTTTCACACTCAGCTGAGCATTCAGCCTCCATTGCGGCTCTGCAGGCGCGTGGTTTCCTCCGGGCCTGTTCACTGACGGGCCGGCTGAAGGAAACTAACCCTTTCCACCCATGCTGCACAGCTCCAACTTGCACCATCAGACCTGGAGCCTTTTTATTGACCGCTGTAAATGCAGTTCTATCACTGTCAACACACTAATGGATTTATGGGTCAGAATGTTAGTGACCCAAATAGCAACAGTGTTTATGTTCGGCATGTGATAATAGCGAAATATAAGATCCGAGCACTAATCGTGTGCATTTGTGTGTCTCTGCGTGTCTCTGTGTTTTGTGTGTGTGTCCTCGCTTCCTTTCAGAAGCATTTTTATTTATTTATTTATTTATTTTGTGGCGCCCTGTGTGTCAGCTCCAAAGAGCTCACTGTTGTGCATTTGGAACACCCACTCATTATTAGATTGAGACTGAACAAACAAAAGTAAGTGAGTGTGTGTGTGTGTGTGGGGGGGGAGTGTGTTTGTTTCTAATGTGTGAATGGTTTGGATAGTTGTCCTCTGTCACAGATGGAACACATACAGTATGGGCTCTGATCCTGATTAGTGTCTGTAATACAACATGTGCTTTGCATCATACCATGTGTGTGTGTAATTCCAGTTTGACCTGCTTTATATGTGAGTTTGACTCGGTTTATACAGATTACCATGCTTGTGAGGAGTGTACTCACTATGTTTAAACGCATGCCTGCTTGTGTATGTAAATGGGTGTGAGTTCACATATTCACGTGAAGTTGTTTGTGTTTGCAACCATGCGTGTGCACATGTGCTTGTTTGTGTGTGCATATATCAGTGTGGGGTTTGTGTGTGTGAGTGTATGTAAGTACATACGCATGTGTATTTGCATATATGTTCGTGTTGTGTGTGTGTGTGTGTGTGAGAGACAGAAAGGATGTGTGTATATATGTGTGTGTGAGAGACAGAGAGGAGGTGTGTATATGTGTGTGTGTGTGTGTGAGAGAGAGAGAGAGAGAGAGAGTATGTGTGTGTGTTTGGGTGTGTGTGTGTGTGTGAGAGAGAGAGAGAGAGAGAGAGTATATGTGTGTGTTTGGGTGTGTGTGTGTGTGGTGTGTGTGTGTAAGAGAGAGAGAATGTGTGTGTGTGTTTGGGTGGGTGTGTGTGTGTGTGTGTGTGTGAGAGAGAGAGAGAGAGAGAGAGAGGACGGACATACGGATGTTCTCGGCGCTCTCCTGGATGGTGTCGGTCTTCAGCAGGTTGTCGGCGAGCATGAAGGAGGCGGCCTCCACCGTGTCCAGCAGCATGGTGGCACATCGCAGCTGCTCAGGGGCTGACAGCGCCCGCCATGCCGCCTGGGAACGACCCTGCAGCAGGTTACTCACCGTCTCCACCATCGCCTGCACCAGGGGCGAGAGAGAGAGAGAGAGAGAGTGTGAGAGAGAGAGAGAGCGAGAGAAGGGTAGGGAGAAACAGAAAGAGAGAGAGGAAGAGGAGAGGGACAGAGAGAAGCTGCTGTGTCCTAGAGATGATTGAGGACCTTAAAGGCAGCACACATAAAGACAAGGCAGCCCGCCTGAAAATACACACACAGCCACCTGAGTGAGGAGACACTGTCGCCAGCCTCACCCCTGAGCTTCACAACGAGGACAGATTTCCCATAATGCTCAGCTTCCTCATAAAGCACTTCCCTTCTTCTCCCCCTGCAAGCGCTTGCCAAGGCATTCATCTCTCTCTCTCTCTCTCTCTCTCTCTCTCTATCTCTCTCTCTCGCTCTGTCCCTCCCTCCTTCTCTGTCTCTCCCTCCCCTTTTCCCACTCTCTCCATCTCTC